>PTEX01000006.1:9501367-9570709 GCA_003342815.1 Eudromia elegans
TTTCCTTTCCTTTCCTTTCCTTTCCTTTCCTTTCCTTTCCTTTCCTTTCCTTTCCTTTCCTTTCCTTTCCTTTCCTTTTGTTAATTTATAACAAGTAGTTCAACACCACTACAGTCTTGAAGCTCCTTAGAGAATAATATAGCATTAAAATTGGAGCTGAGCTATAATTCACAGAAAACATTTGTTTCTGGAATGTTTAAAGGGGACAATCTGTGACCGGTTTCCAAAAAAACTGTATAATTTTGGAAGCTACATAGCTATCTGGCCAGTTGCAAAATGACGTATTTCCAACAAATGCTTCTGCCACATTATGTCTTTACCTATGCTGGGAACAAGTGTAGAACTAGCTACCATGCAAATTTTAGTTCTTCCATACTATCTCCTTGGTGATTTTTTCCTCCAAACTTCTTCATCTCTTAGTAAAATCCATTTGCAAAATAAATTAGAGAAACAGTTCTATTTGGGATAAATGGGTGCATCTACATCTGTGCAGTGCCATATTTTGAGTTAAGCTGGAAGCCTGTTTGCATTTCATTCATAATGAAGCATGTTTTGGGTCATTGCAGAAAGGTCTACTTGGTAGATCTAAGAGTAGCTTGCAGGTGCTATTGCACTTAGGGAATATTTAGACCTCCCTTTACACCATGGGTTCTTTGTGAAGCTTGATCATCTCCACCTACTACTACCCACCTGTTATCCCTTCGGAGATATCATACTGGACAGTGGCTCTAGCTGTGGCTCGACCTGACCCAGAGAGAGAAGAGGGTAACCAGAGCTACGTTCTTGCTGGGTTTGGATGACCTACATGGCAGTAGATATTTACAAATCTGAATTTCAGCAGTACCCATTATTTTAGAGTCATTATGTAATCTCCAAGCTCTCAAAAAAATAAGCATAGGCGGTATTCCAGTATTCCAGTTCCAAGAAGAAGGGTATTTATTTCCACAGCTATGCTGCCACATCCATCCTCTGCTGTTGTCTCACACAGAAAAAATCATAATATAAGTTGTAAAATTAAGTCCCTAAGAATAGGCTGAAATGTTCCTTGAGAAATTAAAGAAGGCAATGACTGAGCTTGCAGAACACAGGATTTTAATCAATGGGTTTTAGGGGAAATGTCATATTTAACAAATGGAAGTTAAAAAGAGGTTTGGTGGAGCATAGCATAAAGTTCAGTTTGAATAGCTGAACGGAAACATTTTTTGCAAGGAAATGTTTCATTATAAACTCCACAACTGTAAAAAAGGAATAAAGTCATTCTTCAAGTGGGATTTTTGGGTGGAGAAAGAAATGTCTTACTCTTTGGTTTATGATTTTTACCACTCTTGGGAAAAGAAAAAGGTTTGTGAGTACAGAAAGAAATATAAAACAGCCCAGACACTAGTTTGAAAGTGAAGATTTTTTTGTTTTCTTTTGACTTCTTCCAATCCCAGAGATTTGTTTTATGCTGCATCTGAAAACAATCATTGAGGAAAAAACAGAACACTTCTTTGGCATCAGTTCTACCACTTGGGGAAGAGAAGGGGATTTACAAATATAACTCCCCATTAACACTAATGACAGTTAGATATGTAAATTCTAAGTTCTTCAAAAGGGGAGGAAGAATAGACTCTTTTATTCGTGTTTCAGTAGAAATTTTGCAGAGGCAATGCACACATGCACTGACAACGATTTCAGTTTAATACTGTGTATTCACCAATGTAGAGGTACTGTTTCTTTTATGCAGGCATTGATAACACTGTAAAGAAAACATGAACATGATTGCAAACTAAGACACGTTTAGACAAGTTGAGATCAGACCCCACTGTCACAAAATGTGGCCAATCTCATTTCTTGTAATTGCACTATGCCTCAGTTTTGTACCAATAGACACAATAATTTTTCCTTTCACTCACACTTCATTTGTCTTGACATTTTAGACTGTCGGCTCTTTGGGATTTGGATATGTGAAAGCCAATACATTTCCAAGCAAATGTAAAATAATCTAAATTAGTTATAATGCATCTGTACCATTTGGGAATTTCAAATTGTTGAATTAAATTTGAGAGTATGCTTATTGCTGTATACCATGACATGTTTTTTCTAAAATCTTTATTTTTGGAATTTATTTCTTCCAGAATTGCTAATTTACCCGTACAGTGTTTGCCTTGCGAACCTGAACTGAGCTCATCAAAGCTCTTACATAATCTCCAGAAGTGATATATACTTGAGGATTTTATAAAACAGTTGTCTACCTGAGTTTCATAGGAAAGGAACATCACAGGGCCATAGGATAATTTCATTTGGAAAAGCCTCTGTTTCAATCGCTTGCTCAAAAAAGCTTGGCCAGGAGGTTAGGCCAGTCTTCTCAGGGCTTAACCAGCTGCGTTTTGAAAACCTCCAATAACGCAGACTGCATGACCGCTCTCTGAGCAGCCAGACTGACTGTCCTTATGGAGAGAAAATTCTAACATCTGAACCTCTCCTGTTTCAGCTTGCATCTGAACCTCTTTCTTCAGCTTATGTTGTTGTCCTCCCACCTTGTGCTGTTGTGAGAAGCTTGGGTCTATCTTTTTTA
This sequence comes from Eudromia elegans, assembly GCA_003342815.1. Taxonomy (NCBI): domain Eukaryota; kingdom Metazoa; phylum Chordata; class Aves; order Tinamiformes; family Tinamidae; genus Eudromia; species Eudromia elegans. The sequence continues at coordinate 9,503,925 of PTEX01000006.1, forward strand.
CAATCTTCCCTTCACTACTGGGGCTGCCCTTAGGCCCTCCCAAGCCACCACTATTTGCAGCTGAACATTTCTTCAGCCTCCGCTCACAGAGCAAGTGCTCCATCTCCAGACCACCGTGGTGGATAAGTGCATGGATCTATAACAGAGGTAATATTTCTTTTTGGTTTTGGTTGTCTTTGTTTCTCTTTGCTGTAGGAAAACCACACAGAAACCATATAGTGAAAGGTTTGATTTTTTTACTCACAAATTTTACATGGAATCTAGATAGGGACTTGAGACACAAGTTAATTCTTGCTCTCAACATAATGAACTTTGGTAAGCCCTGGTTTTCAGGGGTAGTTGATGTTTTGTGAATTGAAGCAGCATAGCTGAGAATAGATGCCTTGTACTCTGTCATGTTCCTTTTCTACTCATGGAGAGTTTTCTTTTCTACTGTTTTCTTTAATGAAAATTAAGAGTAAAATGTAGTGAAAGCTCAGATCTAGTCTCTATGTATAGCAATAATAACTTGTAAATACCTCATGTAATAGGACTTTCACTTCATACAGATCAATTCTGTATCATATGAGTGTTTTACCCAAGGTTTGTTTAATATCACTCAATACAGCATGAAGCAAACAGTACAGATATAAAAGTATGCATGGAACCATTGACACAGCATATGGGAAAATGAAACAATAAAAAAGTCCGAGTGCCTGTCACAACTGCTTTCTAGATTTTTCTAAGTCACTACTGGAAACTTTGAAAACATCTGTTTTGTAAGGGAGGTGATAATTTTAAACTTCTTTGACGGAACCTGAGCCTTTATAAATCACATTTTTGGAGAACTGTAAAAAGAAAGAAGCAGAAGATATATTCTGCCACATTCTCAGTTTACAGAATAAGGTACCAGCCTGATGGGATTCAGAAAGCCATGGCAGACAGATGAAAAATAATCTCAGTGATATAAAGGCACCTATAGCATTTAATGAGATAAAAAATAACGGACTAAAATAAAACTGCAGAAGCTTTTGGGAAAAAAAAAATCTCATATATATAAAAAACTTTTTTAGTTAGGACTCAATCTGCATTATGGTCTAGCTATAAACACTGGTAAAGTCCATGACCATGTTACAATGAAATCTCACTGACTACTGGACATACTTTTTAAAACCAATTTAAATGGGTAACTTCTTACATGTCTTACTCTGGAATGTGTTAAAACTATTTGAAACACATATATGCTAACAATAGTAATAATAAAAATAAAAAGTGTTAAGGATTTCAGTGAAATTTTGAATGTCAAGAGACTACTTGTGTATTTGATATGGAAAGTTTCTGCAAAGCTAGAATTCACATTAGCTAATACTTACTCCACTGTGGCCGCTATAACAATTATGTAGCTATAGATATGATTCTGTATTGCCTCACTGGGCAGAGATTGATGTATGGAACCTTTGCATTCAGAGGCCCACAAGACTATTTGGTAAGAATATGACTTCTATATCTGTTTTAGTCCAAAATTCATCTATCTTAGGGTCAGGATTAACAGTTTTACTTTGAACTCACATAAATCTGGCTTAAGTGGTTTTTTGCCCTAAGGCTTACATAAAAACTAAACATTCAATGGCAAAAAAGGGCCTGAAAGCTCCTGTAAGTATATATATAGCTCCAAAGGTTTCAGCATCAGGTTCCTGGATCCAAAAATAAATATCAGCATTTTGTTTCAAAACATTCTTTTTAGGTTCTTCTCCATTAGCGCAATGGACATACTGGAATCAGATTACGTTAAACATTTCCCTACATTTGGCTATATTAGGCTTGGGGTTTACATATACATATATATATATATACACACACACACATATGGTTTATATAGATTTGGTTTTTTTAAAAAATGAGTCTCACAGTGAAACCATGAGTTAATCCACCAAATATTATCACATGATTCTTGCATGATTCGAATGAACCTCACTCCTTTCTGAGTCACTCTAAGCCATAACACAGAAAAAAATAAGACAAAGCGCACTGATTTTGACATATATGCCAAAAGAAGTACCCCTAAGGAACTATTGAAATGGACCAGAATATAAATCTAAACTAGTTTTATTTAAAAAAAAAAAAAAAAGCCAGTTGAAATATTGTAGAAAAGAAAAATGTGTTAGGTATCAGGATTTTCTTTTTATATAGGTATCAGTTTATTACAGTGTACTCTTCTTGACTAGATGGTCTAACAAAAAATTTCTGTTATTTATCCCTGCCTACAAGTCTTTCCTAGCCTATTTTCTCATCACTTTCATCCTTCTCTCTATCAAACTAAGATGAGAGTCTGAATTCAGCTTTAGAGTAATAGATATACATAGATCTCCACATTAGTTACTAGATTATCTAGGGTTTTTTATCTCTTTGACTGGGTTATGCTAGCATTTGTGGTGTTACTTTCCTTTAGAAACTGATTTAGTGTTTTCCTTCTATTTTCTCATCCTCTTGATTCATATATATATCTCCTCTTAATCTTTCCCACTATCTCAAACACTGACTTTCACAACTATTTATAATCTCCTCAAGCCTTAATTAACTTATCCCTCGCCTTGAAATTATTGATTTATTGATTCCAATATTATTTTTCCAAGTAACTTTTCCATAAGTGCTGACCATTCTCCTGAGAATAAATATCACATTGAGAGAACAGCGCATTGAGAGAACACAATGCCACAGACCAACTGAATTTCTCGGTTAAATGATATTATTTCTACTGAGAGACTAATGCATTAATCTCAGACCTTTCCAATATCTAATAATTAAAAATGTTGAGATTCTTATTGTCCTTTTGGTTCTGGAAACAGTCGTTTAATGCAAGCTCTTTAATGATTTTTTTCTGTTCTCTAATGATAAGATTCTATGATTCAGTCCTATTATTTTATCTAATAACTATCATGTATCAGAAGCAGATAGTGTTATTATATAGATCTTATGCCAACTCTCCTTTAGAGGATTTTATTCACATATTTTAATTTCTACTGATTAATTTTGTGTCTGTCCTTCTATACAGTTAGACAGGCTTGCTGATTTAGTTCACATTGACTGATCATTTATATTAAACTTTTTTTCTTATTCCATAGAACTGCAAAATCTCAAGCAGTTCAAAGCATCTTTTTAAATACCTTTCTCATGCTAGAATCTTTACTGCACAGTCTAAAGTTTCAAGTTTCCGTGAATTTTATAGTCAGTTTGAGAAATAACTAAAATAAATATATAGAAATATAGAAAGATAAACATATAAAATAATATATACAATGTATAAAGATACAAATAATATACAAGTATAAATATAAATATATTAAGGAAATTAAAAGATATATAAATAAATATAAATAAATTTCTGTAGACCAAAAATATATATATTTTTTACTATCCTTCAGAAACAATACTGTCTTGAATATCATTCTACTATTCTTTTGCAAACTTTTTTTTTGAAAATCAATCAGTCAAAGTACTGGTAGTCAGATGAAGAATACAAGCAGCTCAGTCGACTCTATTTGTGTCCAAAACTTTTTTACAAGAATGTATTTTGAATCATAGATATGTTTTGAATGCTTCATTTATATGCTGATGAAAATGTTGTTTAAAAAGTCAAGGTAGTCAGCCAAATCCAATGACAGCTCATCACAATATTAATTTAAGCACAAGCCTGCAGACATGTAGTACACTGTTCACTGGTGGAAGAATTGGCTAGAGTGATGACTTGATAAGACTACCAATAATTTATTAATTTACAACAGTACTATCTAAAGATGGAGGACTACAGAATTTATGAAAGCTAATCTTAGGATTCTCCAAAAGAACTCCGTGGACTGTAGTGGATGCATTTTGTGCATTTTCCCAGGTGTAAGACTTTGTGAGATGGAATAGCTTACAATAGATTACAGGAGCTGAGAATGTTTTACTTAGATTTATGTATTAGAAGTCTATTGAAGATTTGCCATCATTATATTATTTTCACATGTAATATATATTATTTTAACACAGGAGACTGAGGATGAGGCAATGAAAAACTGCCTTCATGGCTGTAATATTCCCATTTGGATGTATAAGTTAAGACAGTGCATAGGAGTCTAAGCGAATCTACTTCTGTGGTGAGGTTGGACAAGATGGTCTCCAAAGGTCCCCTCCAACCTCTATCAGTGTGTGATACTGTGATTCTGTCACTGCAGAGCTCAGTCATGCATAATGCCTACCACAAGTCAGAGAAAGTTAAAAACCTTTGTATCTTTTTTGCTTTTATTTTTCCTTCAGTGTGAAAATGCTTTTCAGAGATGAAGTTTCCACTTCTTTTCCTTGGCATGAACATTTAAAGTGAGTGATATTAAAATAATCTGTTTCAGAGAAAGAATACATGCACAAGTAGGACAGTAAAGCAAGATTATCATCACATGGCTGGAAAGAGTTCTATAGAAAAATTGACAAAATAATATTTCCTCAACTGTGTGCATTAGCCCTCAGGGCAGTGGTTGTACAATGAGCAAAACTTAACCTCAGGGAGCCAAACTATATTGTACACACATGTAACGCATTGAAAGTGAAAAAGCAGAGCAACAGTTCTAATATAGGCTGCAGGGCAACATCCTACAATGAGAATGGAATTGCTTTGAGTCTGGAATTTCAGAGAAATCAAATAACTTACTATCATGTGGCTGTGAAAATCTCATCATTTTCATTGTTTTCCAGTCTATCCTTGCAAATATTTTATTAAAAATGATTTAAGTTCATACTGGAGCAGCCAGAAGCCATTTAGCCTCTAGACATACATAGAAAACTATTGACAATTTAACACATTCCTCTTACAATGTAAAGCAGAGAAGAATATGGTGCCATTGCTATGTATCTTAGCATTTCCCCTCTTCTTTCTGTATCCTTTTGTTTTATGTATTATATACTTTTACCTGAATAAGAATTTACTGTGCAAGTGAGCTACAGGAAAGTAACATAGGTAACAAAGGGAAACCAAAGCTTCTGTCAGTTCTACCTGAAAGAAAATTAACTTTTACACAAGATTAAGACTTGAAAAATCTTCTTCAGAATGCAAATAATCCTCAGGCAACTGGACTTGCAAAATGCTTGTTCAAGTTATGTGGGATTTCCTATTAGAGCAATTATTTTGAAATTCTGTGACTACAGAGACAGTATTTTAAATATGTAAGGAAGCTGGAGCTTCTTTTGAAGGTTGCCATTTCAGCTTGCTGCTATTTATTGTTTACATTGTGACCGTTTTCTGTCAGATTTGAGTATGATGAGTTGCACGCTAAAAGTGTGATAACCTAAATATAACATGAAAGACAATAGATAAATAAGGAAAGGTTGCACAGTAACATAGCAAAGAGTCTATGTTTTCTCTCATGTGCTATTTTGTTAAATCTAATTCTCTTCCTGAACTAGTTTCACATGGGTGTGTTTAACATAAGCCACGAGTGAGTCGTGCCTACCAACTTTAGTGCAACACACAAGAGATATCAGAATTTAGCATCTTAATTGCTCTTTGCAAATTTTAAACTGCAAGATGGTGCCTTTTATTTTGCCTTGTTTTGTGGAAACAACTTGATACCAAACATCAAGCATAATAACTCAAAAAAAAAAAAAAAAAAAAAAAAAAAAAGGAAAAACAAAAAGAAGATTGCTTCTCTGACATATCTAGTCCTGAAATTCTGGAAAACAGAACTCCAAAGATCCCATTTTATTTTTATTGGCCCGTATTATTAATAAAATGCTAGTGGGTTGCTGAATGCCTACGTTTTCAGAAATATAAGTTCATTCTTTGATGCTTATTTGGAATATGATCACTTGTTTCAACCATTATGCCCTACGGCTTATAATATGAATGGACTAAGTCCAACATATTTAGGTAACATATGTAGGTCAGCAGACAGAGCTTCCATTGAAATCAATACTGAAAAAAAATACTCCAATTGACATGTCCTGTCTGTCTGCATTTGATTTGCTGATGCGTGATTACACTGAACTGTTAGCTTCGTTTACTTGTATTGACTGCTATTGTGAAATGTTTACTAATTATTCATTAGATTTTTAAAGAGACCTAATTGCATACTTCACAATAATTTTGAGTTCCATACATTGTATAGCTCTAAAATATGTTCTTCAGATTTCGAAAGTTATGCCATGCATGGTTGTTGTTGTTTTTGTTTTTGGGGTTTTTTTTTAATTAGTGGCCAAGTCATTAGCTCTGTGAAAGATGAGTTCTTAAAAGGAGCTACATGGTTGGAGAAAAAGGAGAAGATAGATGAATTTTTAGGAATTAATGGCATAGGCAAGGTCAAAAGATTTTTTTAGGAATGTGGGTTCCAGGTACGACCTTGAATGCTGTAAAGTTTGAGGGGTCTCTCTCTTGCAGTAAGGTTTGCCACTACATCTAACATTGCTTATGCTTATGTGCTTAAGTCTTAAGAGTCAGATCCATTAGTCACCTAAATGAGAAGTCATTCTCCATTCCAGTCTTCTTCTGAAAGGTTAGAAATAAGTTTCATTCTGATAGAACTTAGAAAGGTAAACAGTTTCCCAGTTGCCTGGGAGGTTGTATAATTATTATGTAGGAGTCAAACACTGTCATCATTAGTCCTGGGTATAGTGGCAATAGCTAAGACTCAATGATTTGTCTCATGTTCACTGACAGAAATGTAAGATAGGTTTACTCAAGAGATTAAAGGACTTATGTGTCACTTTGGATGACATATAGAACCCATTCAGAGGCAAGAATTACATGGTAAGCATGGAGCAGTGCCTACCTCAAGAATTAAATCAAACAGGTAAATGAGGATTGCACAGGGTTTGTTTTTGTGTTATGTATGTACTTTCATTGTAAATGATGCACAATTTCATTTCATTCTTCTTTTAGATATCCAAGTCACTCTTTTGATGTATCTACTTCAGTGTGATTGAGAACATTATTTACAAATAGGGAAAAACATATATAAAGTTTTGATTTTTGTGCCTATCATATTTGTTCTCTGTCTTGCAAATTTTCTCCAAAAAATAAGAAAAATTTTTACTTCTATCCTGTTTATGCTCAATCTTTTTTTTCAAGTAATACTTCACTAAACATATCAGTAGATTTGTGAGAGCTATAAGTGAGAATTAAAAGACAATGAGAAAAAAAGCCAATAATATGACTGGGAAGTTAAAAAAATGCTCAATTTCAATTCTGGAAAAAAAAAAAGTTTGAGATTTAGCTGGTTCTTATTTTGCTCAAATCACTTTGCTAATCCCTATAAAATATAAATCATTTCTATTTAAGTACCGAGAGTTTTGTATGTCTTCTTAAATATGTTCTATCTGGAGAGTGTTAAATCACTCTGCGATAATATTGTCCTGGGAAACTTTTGAGCAACATGAGTTTACAAGAGGTGGATGGTCAAGACTATCTGAAATGTGTCCAATAACCACAGAAACAAGATCTAATTGAGGCAAACACTGGAGAAACATGTTAAATCTGTCTAGTTTCCCATTATAACATCAGGTAAAAATTTTCCCTTGGGCACTACTTGGCATAAGGTCTGGGGGAAATCAAAAAAATTTGTTCAAATGCTCAAAATTTTTGGAGTCACAAAAATATATATGAACCAAGACACATTTTTTTCCCTCTGTTTCTGTGAATTGGGGAAGAAAATAGCTTGATTTATTTTTAAAAATGACCTTTTTTGTAGCAAATACTCCAAAATAAATTAATTTCTTGTCTTGCTGAGGCCTCTGAGATAAGAAGTTAGATCAGAAGTGATGACCGGAAGTCTGATGTTTTAGTTCAGATTTATTAAATGTTTGAGGGTATATTCTATCCATTTGAGTGTATAGATAACCTTTCTACTATTTTTTATATTGTTATTCAGGACTCTTGGTTTTCAGAGTAGATAGATCTCTGAAAGAAGAATGATGTAGCCATCATAAGGTCCATATTCTGGTCCAAGGTCAGATATAGCTCGCTGAGTCACTGACCTCTCTGTGCTCTACAGGTGGAATCAGTGGGTTGGTTTGGTCCTCTACCCACCTACCTTCAGGTGGAAAATGTCCATCCCTCTTGCCTCCTCTTGCCTCCCAAAGTGTGCCAAATACTGCAATGGGTGGAAACCAATCATCATGGTCTGAACAGTACCACTTAAACAACCTTTAATTACTTCTTGGGCTACATTGCTACAGCAATGACGCAGTTAACTATTGAGAAAGAGGAGAGAGCGATATATTGCAACAATATGAAGTATGAACTAGAAACCTCAAATCATTTTCAGTTTTTTTAAGCAGGTGAATATTTTATTTTGCCAGATTTCCAGAAAGTCATAATGGAGGAAGGAAGGACCAGGTGACCAACTTTTCTATATTGAATGAAGGGACATATAGATGGCAAGCAGTAAACTTTTTCCTTGGGGAAAAAAAAAAAAAACACCACACACTTGAAAACTTGGCTGTTTTTCTTGCACTAATGTGGAACTTTGAACTTTTGGCTGCAAGTCAGTTCTGTGAAAAGAACTTCTGAAAGAAAGCTTTCTCATATGGTATTTCTCTGACATGGGTAGGAGTAGAAAATGCTGTAGGTTTTATGGAAAAGATTATTCTGTGGTGATTCATGCCCTAAATGTGAACTTCTACTTATTGAAGAGAATCTTCTGGGTACTTATCTCTATGAAAAGTTGGGAGCTGGATTCTCAGCCATACTTTCCTCCATCCTCTTGGGTAAAGGTATGTGGCAGCTGTCAAAGTGGGAAGAGCTCTAGCAATCCTCGCCACCTGCGTCAGCAATATGTTGTGAGTCTGAGCAGCAGAATCAGAGAGTCTTCTCTGATCTTGTTCACAGACAAATCAGCTCTTTACGATGTAGGAGAATTGGACTGCAAATGAAGATATGTTACCTGAATCTGAATTATTCACAGTTATCACTATGCAAATTATATGCACCAGATATAACAGATATTTAAAGGGGGATTAATAACACTACTAAATGCATTTCTAATCAGATTTTTGATCCTCTTTGCTCAGACAAACTGAGCTTGGAAATGCCAGGGGAAAAGACAGCAAAAAAATCTAAAAAAAAAAAAAAAAAAAGAGAGACACAAGCAAAAGCCGGAGAAGATTTATGTTTATGACTAGAAGTGGGGAGCATCAGAAAAATACAAGAATAGTAGAAAATATCCATACTTGTGGAAGAAATCAGAAAAATAATATGAGAGTGTTTTGGCTGTGCAAGTCATTGCTTAGAAGTAGGAGCAAGAATGCCCAGCACTGTTAGCTAGAATTCGAAGAGATTACAGCGGTTTCTGAAATAACAGCAAAACAACTCCTAGTTCCATGGTTATTTGGTGATAAAAAACACACTACAAAGCAAAAGAATTCCATGAACCCTTGTTAGTTTTTTCACGTACTAGTAGTAAGTGAGAAATATTCTCCATTGCACATGATAACGAGCAGCAGAGGCTCATAGCAAAAGCGAACTGGCAAAAAATATGGCAAATCTCAAAAGAAAACTGTCGTTCAGTAGAAGATCATATAAGGATGATATGCTTGCTGTAAGCTTTGAAACGCAAGAGTCAGCAGCTTTGGCCTACTAGAAGCAGAGAAAGAAATGAGTCCCAGAAGCAGAAGCACTCGTGCAGGATCAATGGCCGGTGGCTCTTTCCTTTCTTGGCTGCCCTGCGCTGGCTTCAGCAGCTCTGATGACATCCACCACAACTGTCTGAAGTCAGCAGCTCTCACATCAAAGAAAATCCCCTAAAATCCAGTCTGTTGGCAGTCAGCTCAGACCACATGCTCTATGCACACATATTTCACACCATTCTTGCTTTGCAGAATGGTTACAAGCCAATGTTCTAAATAGCATTCAGCACAGCAAACCAATCTTGATCAGGGAAAAGAGTTAAAGGAAAAATATCAAAATAAAGAAAGAAATAGTTCTATAAATCACAATATTCTGAGTGTGTTCATATATTCTTAGGGAATTATAAACCAAAAAGCAAATGTATTTTTCTTTTCTTGTTAATAAAGCACAACACTTACAGAAATGCATAATATATTTCAACTGATATGCCAGTCAAGCTTTGATCTCCAAGGCAAGCTTATTATTGTCTTTTAGAAATGCAAATCATCTCCTATATAGCAAATATCCAAATTGTTTTCAAATCCAATATAAACAGGAATACAGTAGTGAAATGAACACAAGCCACTTACCTGCAAAGAGATATTTCCTAAGCCCTAAGGGTATCTCTTTTCCCAGTTAGAAGACTAGCTGTTTTCTCTTGGTCTTTCTGAACACAAACCCTCTTGTACAGACCTCTTGTGTTTAATGAATGGGTTTTATTAACGTTTGTAGTACTAAATTCTGCTGTAAACTTTTTTTTTCTCTCACCGCTCTCTCCCTAACTTCCATTCTTTTGCAGCCAAAGAGAGAGTACTGGTTGTTAATAAAAGCAGAAATCTGGGTTTGCGTGGTACATCTAAACATGTTGCGTTTCTCTTAGACTGGATTTAACGTATTCCCTTGTTGAATTTGGAACAAAGCCATAGAAACTGAGAGAGTTACTTTTATTTAAGCATTAAAGAAGTGCATGAGATAGTTCTCATTCAAAGCACGAACCTTTAGTTTAGTGGAAGCACTGTTCGCATCACAGCTGCAAGATTCAGCCCTGTGAACCCAGGATGCCCTGAAGTAGATCTTAAACCATCTCTCTAGAAAGCTGGTTGGCAAACATTTTGTCAATTTGTTTAATATATGTCAAAGCAATGTTACTGGTTTAGTGATTAAAATATTAAACCACACTTGTCCTTTCCAATTCATTCTTCTATCTTCAATTGAATCACCATAACCTTTGAAATCTAGCAAACTGAAATTCATAAGATTTCCCTTTTCACTTTAAATTTATAAAAATGATCTCTTGCCCTACACATCTGTAAAATTTCAAATGAGTGCAATTTGTATACTTGAAAAAAAAAAAGTTAAAATTGAGTGAAATGTACCATGGTTTTCAATTGCTTTCAATTAGCATTAAACCTTTTTGAGAGCAATTTGCATAATGTTTCATAAACATGTAGGCAGATTAACCTTTTTTAGTTAATTTATTCATTAGCAGTAAAAATTCAAAGCACCTCTTACGAGAAAATAACGTCTTGTTGTTAAATTATATGGAAACAAAGCAATTGGGACATAGTTGCCCAAGTTCTCCTTGTGTCAAAGCACAAAGCAGTGGAGAGAATAAAACTTCACATGTTAGCAGAGTGTTGATTAAATCATCTATTTGAGAACAATTAGCAGAATTACATGAAGATTAGGTGAACTATTAATTAGAGATGGGTTAGAAGTGTCCTGACTGGAGCAGGTAACCTTGAAAAGTGTGAGAAGGAAAAGTGCAAAAGGTCATGAACAAACAGAAAGCTTCAGTCTTCCCTCTCTTAAGCCTCTTATAATCTCTTGCATCCTGGCCATGGAAAATGTGGTAGCTTAGCAATATTTTTCTTTCACTCTGTGGTCCACTGGCATCCATGGAAGGGGCTGTTTGAGACAGAAAAGAGATAGAAAGGCCCACATTCCTTTCTCCCAGACCTATCATTTTACTTCTGGCTAAGTGAATTCTTCAAATGTTACCTCTCTGTCTATTTGCGGGAGTGAAAAAAGTGGCTGAAGTTTGTTGCATGTAGCACATGTACTATATTTGTAGTATTTTACTATGTTCTTAAAGCATTTTCTGTAACAGGAGAATTGACCCTTACTTGTGAATAATATTCAGATAGACCTTTAGGAATTGTTAAGACTATCATTCTGGGTTAGATTATAGAAGTTTTGTGACACAGGCAAGAACAGCACCTGGGGGCACTTGCCTAACTGAAGAGATTATATGAAGCTTGAGAGGGTAGTTTAACAATTTACTCTAGCTATGGACATATCTCTATATCTCATTAATGCACAGAAGGAAGTTTTCCTGCTCACATCTGCCCACTCGTATGTAGTTATACAGCTTATCTATTGTATGGTCTTTACAGTGTCTCCTGACAGTATATTCCCCAAAACATATATGCCATTATGATGAGGGCTCCCTTCTTTAGTTGGGTATGTAAGTGTGACTGTTTAGACTGAGAGTTCTGTTATGTTATGCAGCATATTAATGTTATAACAACTTCACATTTTAAATTTCAGAATATCTAGTTGGAATTTTGACTCTCATATCATTACATAGGTTCACCTATGGAAAATATATACTGATCAAGATTTCAAAGTTAAGGGAATTCCATTTAGATCTCTAGTAACACAAAATAGTCAGATTATACAGGTGGTATGAGCATGCAGAAGCCAGTAGATTCATGGATGAGAAGAAGTATTGCATTACATAATAGCAATTATTATTCATGATCCTCTTGCACTGCTTTCATGTGCTGTTAGTGTAATGTGGTTGCCTTAACTGATGTTAGTCAACCACATAAGTTGTAACAATTTAAAAGCAGTCTCTGACAACAGCTCATTAGAATAAATAGATACTTCATTGGATTTTATAGTGGATTAAATGTTTAAAGAGGTTACTTTAGCCTTTATAAAGTTTGTCATTTGTCTAGCAGAATTATCTATTAAAAAGCTCTTCCATCAAATAAATCTGACAAAAGTAAACATAGGAGAATGAAACAAGGTGTTAATAAATTAGCAACTCTTAATGTGTGGGGAAAGACAAAATAATTTTGTTTATAAGGGCCCTATATGAGCTTAATTCTATATATTCTGTGCTTTTAATACAGATTATTAGTCACTAATACTGTTTTTAAAGTAACCAAAATAGATAAGCAAAAAAGTCATGGGCCTTGGGTAGGTTCGTGGTTAAATAAGTATCTAATCATAAAAAAATCTCCTGTCATTATTATTAGAGAGTAGATTCAAATGACAGATCAGGTTTAAAAAGTGTAATTTATCCCCACCTTTTGAGTCCAATTTTGCCTGCATTCCAACCATTGCCCGAACTGCCAATAATAACCCAATAGATATTTTTCAAGATGTCTCTGTTTTGCCTTTTATAGATGTATGTAAATGTTTATATTGCATTTGAATCATGCAGTCACAGTATTAATCTTTTTTATTCCCATGCTTTGTTTGTAGACTAATGTTTGTAGTTCTTGTATAATAACTGAGTGTTTTGGAAAGGTGTACAGTGAAATTCTCAAAAAATAACTAGATATTGCTACAAGGCCTACAATGCGAGCTGTATTGACCACCTCCCTGTGCTCAGAGTAAAAGATTGCCCAGAGACAGTGTGCCAATCTCCATCTTTGGAGCTTTTAAGATGCTACCAGAAAAAGTCCTGAGTAACCTGCTCTAATCTCATAACTGACCCTGTTTTGAGTAACAGTTTGGACTAGAGAACTCCTAAGAGTTATTTTCCAATTCTGTGCTCACCAGACCAAAAAGGGCAAAAGAGATGAGTGAGCAGCAAAACAAATTAGGTATTTGCATCAGACAGAAGGAGTAGGGCAGTATGATCAGGTTCAAGCTCTCAGAAAAGCTTCACCAGACATAATGCTACCAAAATATGTGAAAGCTGCACAGCTAGTTTGAAATAAATGCATAAAATACCTTACATTCACTACCCATCTGTGTTTGAACTTGTCCTAGCTTTTTTATTTAATACGAAAATGATCAGTTGAACTAGGTTGTAACAGAAGGACATTTATTTCCTTTTCTTGTTGACATTTCAGATGTCCCTTATCCTCCTCATCCTTGATAATGGTGAGTGCTATGATAAAAAAGGCACTCAACTCATGCCCAGGAAGCAGGATGGGGTTTTGGTAACATAATAGCTAATTACATCAGTTCATATTTATGCTCGTTGTACACATTGCCAAAGTCTGCCCCGTCAGACTAATGCATCTCCAAGGAATGAGAGGGGGGAAAAAAGTGTTGAGACTGATTCAGTTAAGCTAAAACCTACCAGGAAAGAAGAGTTTTTTTGTTTTTGTTTTTGATAGATAATACTTTTTTAAAATGTCTGTCAGAGACTTGCTCTGTGACTATGAATTAACAATCAATATTCTGACATACACAAAAATTTCTTTTTTTTTCCTGCAACAATGGTGTTACATAATCTGCTTGCAAAGAAAATGCGACACCCTTCTCTCACATAGATTCATCAATAGACATCAATAAAGATTGGCAGACATCCTCTTCAGATTAAATAGAGGTTTCATGTGGTGTTTTCACCAGGTAATACATCTTTCTATTGCTCTACCAGGTAGCTCATTCTCTATAAAGTATCCTAAAGTAGAATTATAAATTTCTGTATTACAAACCCTTAATATTAAATGTAGGAAAGTGTTTATGCAAATACATGTTTATTCACATATAATTTATACTTCACTTCCACAAAAAGGTCAGTTAGTAGAAATTGTAAAATATCGAAGTCGGAATCAAATAGGGTTTGTCCTTATTGTCTTGATAGGATCCTAAGTACAACTATATCTTCTAAACCTTGTGAGAAGCAATTACAACTATGGCATTTTGTTTTGTTATGGGGAGAAAATTAAAAAAAAATCTCAGCCCTTACTAGCAGAAGGGTTAAATACAGTATGAAATGACAGAAAAACTGGCTTACCATTCTGGTGAAAAAAAAAAAAAAACCAAAAAACATAAACCTATTTTAATTTTGAAGCGCCTGCCCTGAACAATTGCATATCCACCTTGACAGGAAAAGCTCCTCTTAATGTCTCCTGTTGGAGTAGCTTCCATTATTCTCCATCCGGTAAGCATAAATCGTAGGAAATTAGACATGTTTCAAGGGTCATAAGCTCATTTCCCTCTTATAGCAAATACAGTATAGTGTTTAAATGTAATGTAAACTAGTCTCTGTTTAATCCAACAGCATTTTATAAGCATTGTAATGCATCTATTTATTTCAGTGCCCAACTCCAACTGCCAGCTCCTCCTGTTCCCTAAGGAAAACACAAATTCAAGAATATGTTTGGGCAGGAAATACCAGTGTTCAACCAAAGACCTTCCTGAACAAGCATAATAGAAATTCAGGAAAAAGATGATCCTCCTATCACAGATGAAATTAAATTTTCTTTTCACTAAATTATTAAATTAAAAAAAAAATAGGGTGAAAACAAGATAATATTGTCTTATGTACCACAGAACAGCTTAGAGTGTAGTGGTTTCTGCATTCACAGGACATGTAAAATTAAAGTTCAGTCTTGTTACTGCCTAATTAAATCCAGAATTAGGACTGGAATCTCAGTCTTGTGTTCCAAAGCAAAATAAGTCCCTAGTTACTCTGTTTGACATTGTACCTGTTGGAGTTGCTCTGTGGTGTATAAATAGATATCCACATTCATATTCATAATGGGAAGGTATTCATAAGGGAAAGTAATTAAAACTGTCTTTGATTTCTTGGATGAGAACTCCTGTCACTGGTCCATAGAGCAAGCATTAATCATGCTGCCAGATGGGTCATGTTCAACAAGAGGTCCTCAGTCTAGTTTATCTTGTACACCAGTGGCATACCACGTTTACAGCTCATGCCCATAAAAACTCAAGCAGGCACAGGTAGGACTTCAGCCTGGAATCTCAGGCCTTCATTAATTTTTTTGCCTTCTGGACTATTATTTATACAAAAATACCATGTTTTGTCTATGTGAAGAGAAGGTTGACCCAGACCCCTAGCTCTAGGAAAGGGCCTGTGAAACCAGAGCTTGGGGATGGGAGGTAACTCCTTTGCTTTTCAAGTGGTAGGATATCTTGCTACTACACCACCTTTATAAAGTTAGCCAGTGATATGACTCCATATTTAAGTGTCTAACCCTTCTCATAGATGGTATGCAGAAATATAATTTTGGAATCACAAATATTATTGGAAAAAATGGCTTCTTGCCTTGACATAAAGAAATAACTGGCTAACAATTAATTTGTTTATTCAGGTGCATTTTTTTATTTTCAGTTGTTTAAATGCTCTGAACATCGACAGAAGTATGAAACCCTGTAACTTCACAAATGTCCATCAGATATAATGATTCTTTTTGATAGCATGTTCTATAATGTGGTTTTTTATTCATTGTTCCATCTTTTACCTATCAGTATTTTTTAATATGTTACTGAGAAATGGAAGAAGGCAGTTCAGGTGTCTGGAGAGATGCTGCTAATATTGCTACTTAAAAGCATGCAGAGATAGAGCCAAGTTGCAGGCCAATGTAATTAAATACATATCTCCTTGAGTATTTATGAATAATCTGCATATAAGACTGCAATGGGAAAAGAAACAAATAAGAATGCGCAGATAAATTCTCTCTAGGAAACATAGAGATGGTAATCATGGAAAGCTCAAGCATGTAGCATGTTGAGAGAGTCCATATACTGAAATAAAATAGTCCTATTCTAGTAATGCTGTTCAAGATTTGCCCTCCTTCCCTATTTCCTTTTTCTTTCTTTCTTTCTCCTGTGCTCTCTTCTTCTTTTCTTCCCTCTCCCTTTTTCCCACATGGTTTCTATCATTCCAGTCACCATAAACCTTTGAATTGTCACAAAAAGCAACCCTCACATTATAGTGTGAGGGTTGCTCACTTCCCTTTGGGGTTTCCAAAGCAGCTGAGGGCACTAAGGAACTAGCACATAGGCTAGTTACTATGGAACTAGGGAAGTCTGGAAGTTTGAATCCTTGAATAATTAGCTCAGGTTTTTGGTCTTGACAAAATTGGATAGGGTGCTTTTTTTTTTTTTTTTTTTACCTCATTTTTCTAATTAATTATATATTTAAAGGGTGTGTTTTGATCATGGACTTGTATCTTGCTATTATAGGGTAATAATTGTTCCTTGGTGATACTTTTTTATTTTACTGCTTCCTCTCTGTGGGTAATTCTGGGGTTATTAACAGATGCTGTAAAATTAAGGAGAAGGGGTATGTGTTCATGCATATTTTACTCTTGCTTTGTAATAGCTCTGAGTGAATTCACCTCTGAGGATTTCTAAAGTGATTTACCATTCTACTTCCTACAATAACAGCGTATTTCAACATGAACACTTAATTATTCTAAAAGTTTATTTGGTTTCATACTCTTTTTATCTGTCATGCAGCTATTTTATACTTCATCCACTTATATGAATTTAAACTGTTTTTGTTTTAAGTTTGTATAAACATAGTATAAAGAAATACTGAAATAGCCATTAATTTATAGTGCTACATCAATTTAAAACTTGATTTAGATATTACTATAAACAAAATAAATAGAATTCAGCACTAGGTGAAGCAGGAGAGGGTGAATATAACAAAATCACTGGATGCTAAAATTCAGAGTAGCTCAAGAATTCAGGGTACAAATACAAAATTAAGACTGCTGAGCTCTCTGAAGGAAATGAGAAGGGGCTAATGTTTTATTCTTCCATTACTGGCTGAACATTTACATTATTATTAATAGGCCAACTCAAGCACTTTGTTTTAAAACTTAATCCCTTGGAGAGAAAAAAAATCACACTTTCTGTAATGGAAGTAAGAAGGAATAAGGGAGAAAATGTAAAAACTTAATTATTTGGTTCTAAATGATGAAAGTATAGTGCTTAGGATAAAAAAAAAAACTTTATATATAAAAATTATTCAGCCATGCTTAAAGCTGGAGTGATTTTTAACCATGAGTCCACCGAAAGTAGCAGTAAGTACTATAATTAACAGGTTGAATTGCTTCCCAGATCTACAATGTATGAATGCCTTTCACAAAAATTGCATCACAGAGGCTGCAGCAACTCCTATAGCCTATGGCACCTCTTTTGGGGGGTTACAGAAACTCTACTTGGCACGAAATCTCTCGATAATTCACGTATGAGCAGAGTTGATTTATATAATGAATACGGCTGTGTTTCAGGTGGAAGCTTTTATCGGGGATAAAGATTTGGCAGCACTCCTAGCATGTAGTGAAACACTAGACTGGACCTATATCCTTTGGAAACTTACTATTTATTATTATTTATACATATATTAATGTTTTTGAATATTATTTATTAATCAGATCTACTGAAATGTACATTATTAAAACATCCTAATGTTAAATACTACCTATGGGTAACTAAAGCCCTGGTTTCACATCCACTGTAATAGAGCATAAAATCATGGTGCTACCCAATGGAGCAATCTCCACTTTCTTTTATCTTCTCACTTCTTTCCTTCTGCCAGCAAGAGCTTTCATGCAGCTACTTGGCGAATAAGATTCGAACTACTCTTTTCTTCCTCCACTTTGGTCAGTTCCTAGCCATCCCAGATATGGATTTGTGCAATATGTAGGGGAAGAGGCTCAGAATGTCCATTTCTGTGGCTATGGCGATTTATGCAGTCTTCAAGTCACCATATAACCACAGATTAAATTAGGTTAATTTCTGCTACAGTCAAGAGAGAAAGAGTGGCTCCTGCTGTGATCTACCATCTGCAACAAGTTAACATAGGAATTCTCAACTGCCTTCTGAAGGAACCTAAAATCAGATGCTTAAAGTCGATATACCCCTTAGTGTGAATACTCATGTTATTTTCATCTGTCACATGTTTTATTCAACATTTTGTTATAAGGACCGTAGAAACTGTCCCAGTGTCCCTATGAACTCATGCTGGCAGCTTGTAAAAGGTGTAACCTGATTCAGGCATTTCGCCTTCTGCGTTAGAGGAACATGCATTCATATTATTCACACCGGTAGATATGTCAGAAACGTCCAAAGACTCACTCAGCACGAAAAACAGTCAGCAATACTGATGGAAATGACCATATATCATCAGTGAAATATTTACACCCTAGTAAAGAACCAGGTAGAATACTATTTTAGGAAACACTACTGTGTACTTTGAAGATACTGAGGGACTGAAGATACCCTATTTAAAGGCAAAAAACAAAAGTAACATGATAGCTTCTTACTATCAATGGCAATGTATTGTTTTGTATTGCATTTTTTAAAAATCTCTGTGTGGGGGAAGAAAATGACAGACATTTCTTGCATTGAAGTTCACCCTGTTGTGTTTGAATGCTGTCTCATTTTGGCAAGGCTCACAAGGGTCTAGGAGGGCTTCTGGGCTCATGGGCTTCTGCAACTTGATGTCCATGACACAGCAAGACTTCGATTTGTCTGTTTTCTTCCCCCTTCCCTGTTCCCTGGTTTCTGCAGAAATAAAATCAAGATGAGGGGCCAAACAGGAACTACAGAATGTGGTCTCCAGACCCACAACCTGGACTGGCATTTCAGATGACACTGACCACGCGCTCTTGCGTTACATTTCAACTCAGTCTTTGTACAGTGTCCTTTTATTTTTTTAACTGTTTCTCTGATTCATACCCTCCCAAAGCAAAGCTGAAATTTTTGTTAGAAGTGCATTGCCTTCTAGTATGAGATTTCAGCTATTGGTACTTATAATAAAGATCATCCAGTTCTAGCAATTTAGATTTTGAAAGTTTAATTAATTTGGGACTCAAAATAAGATTGTTTGGCTATACTGATTGCAAACAAATGCAGCCTTATAAAAACATGTGTAGAATTTACAGGTTGATTCTTTACAGTCACCCTTATAATCACAAAAATGAACCACAGTTAGGCAAGTTCTGGTAGTCTGATGGTGTGTGCTGACTCAAATTAATACGCGAGCAAATTGCAAAGTGAAATATCGGTACCCCTTCTCCATACTCATGTATGCAGCTTTATACCAGGAACTATGATATCTATGATTTCAGAAACTAGACTTTTCCATGTTGGGTGCTCTCTAGAGAAAAGGGAGTGTAGATGTTGAAAACCTTGTACATCAACCTTTTGCAGAATGTAGAGGATTTTTCAGGAAGCTACAATCTCATGAAGCAAAAGGACACAGGCTTTGAAGTAGAATATGCATTTTCCAGAGGATATTGTGTTGGCTGTACGCCTATTATCAAGGAATTTCACAGGATGCATATTCAAAAGGTTTCCTGAAGGGAAAAGCTAAATCAGTCGGGCATTCTGGGTGGATCTAAGTCATTTACCTGCAGTCAGGGTAGCCTCTCAAACATCATGAAAAAAAGGCCTTGAAAGTCAAACTTTCCCTCATGGGAAGAAAAAGGATGGCTAGGAAAAAAAGTTAAGACTAAGTGTCAGCAGTTTTGTTTTTATCTGTTGGCCCTCAGAAATTAAGAGAAATCTATTTCAGTCAGAAAATAGTGGGAAGAAAAGCCAAATATGTAAAAATGAAAATAGTCTATGGGCACATGTTCCTAACACACTTTAATTTGTGTGACCTGGTTAAAAATATATCCTATAAAGAAAGAAATTGAAGCTGGTGGGTATAACATCTTCCCTTTTACTAAATAAAGAAACATCTATATGTCTTTTTATATATTGACTAGTACATTGGAAACTCTTATTCAAATGACAGACTAACACGGCAAGCTAGCCAAAGACCTGAACTATGTAGACTGGGGAGTTTTCCAGGACTTAAACTGCAAAAGCAAGATGCATATTTATTTTATTGTGGGGCCATGTGTTTCTGTGAATGAAAAAGTCCAGAGAAGGATGCTGAGAGCCAGAGAGATAACAGGAAAAATGTTGGTAAGATGTCTTTGAGGGAAAATTAAAATAAAACATTTGGAATAGATGTAGACTGAGAAATTGATACATTTCCTAATATATATCCTCAATCATTTTCACTGGAAAATTCCCAGCTACTTCTATTAGAGTCTGACATCTTTTTTTTTTTTCTTTCATTTTTTTCTATATTTCAGACTTTCTCTGATACTAGATTAGTTGGAAAATGGAAGAATGAAAGCGGAAAAATAAGTGAGAAACTGAAGTAACACATCCAGGGCCATATTATGGGGAAAATAAAAAGCTGGAAAAGAGAAAGGTATGGAATCTGTCAAGGCATATGATCATAGTTTCCACTAAATTATATATTAGTCAATATTTCTGTTAATAAACACTCCAATGTCAGCTCAAGAATCTGAAATCTAATTTCTAGGTCATCTAGGAGACAAGAAAAAAAAAAACCTGGAACAAGTCTGCTTTTGTCAAGAGACGCATTAATCATTATGCCCATTCGTTTAATGAACTCAGCAATAGCCAAAGGATTAAAGATAGTAATTAAACATTAGGTAACTGCAAGTGTGTAATTAACACAAATGTGCATCTAATTAAGAGAAGCCCATAAAATGATGCCAAACTCTACAGAGTGTAATAAAATTCTAAGTTTAATAGTTGACTGTCTGATAATTTTGCTTACATTTTACTACACGGTACTGTGCTGGTTTTGAAGCCTGCCGCAGTGTTGTGGAGATCGACGTAGCGGTTTACCTGGTCCTTGCTGCCTTATACCATTTTTGAGGATGCTTCTGCAGGAAGGGAAGTTCGTGTTTCCCTAGCAGGAACTGCACGACTGTGACAAACCTTTGGAGTCAGGTGAGGATGAGGAAGGTAGTAAGTACAAATGCAGACTGAAGATCCATTTCATCTGTTTTCAGTCTTTGATGATAAACAGCTATATCTGACCTATCTTCATCTCCTCTTATAATAAATGGGGAAGTAAGAGGGAAAGCAGGAGCTTATTAGGGAATGAAGTGTTCATTTAACCACATGCAGATGAACCATATCTATAAGAATGACATAAATCGCACTCTAAAATTACTTTCTTGTTTCCACTGTAATAAGGGCAGCTGAAGAGGACTCGTGAAAATGCAGGTGTTCAGGTTTTGATAGATCAGCCCCATCTGATAGTAGCAGGAGATTTGCTTATAGCAAATGAGAAATCTTCAAACCAAGACTCAGAAAGCAAAGTGATAGAAAGCAAAACATGACAGAGAGCAGAACGCTTTCCTAGTGAACTAGAATACACTGTGACTTTTGCATAAGAGACCACTAGAAATTATCAAAGATGGGTGAAATAGAAGGACCCATCTTGAGTGGACAAGGAAGGGAGGATTTCTCAGATCTTTATTTACACTGGTTAAGTAAACAGACAGGAGTTTTGTGCTGATAAAGAGCTCCTTTCCTCTTCTCCTTTGTACCTTCTAAAATATATGCAAAAAAAAAACCACATTAAAACAAAAAATGATGCAGAAAGACTTGTTACAATTTCTATTTCTGAAAAAGATTTTTCATGTACTGGGTGATTCTGATAAGAACTTAGGCACTAATGCCCTGGGGAACTCACTGGTATTGTAGGAATTTTTGTAACATTTTTAACAGAGATATCAAAATCAGCTTCTACGGCGAAGATATGTCATTAGCTATATTTATAGACACAGCTGTAGCAATCATAGAAGAATACAACTCCCAATTTAATTCTATTTCAGTTTCTGAGCAATCGTTAGTAGCAACAAAAGTATAATAATAGAAAATTACAATGTCGTATTTTGACCTATTATAGTTTATTTGCAAAGCACTGAATAAATGTATACGTCATATTTTAAATAAATTGTACTAAAATTTGTAAATTCATTTACAAATCACAGGATATTTACAAAACATTTGATTTTTAAATGTATTCATTATTATTCAAAATAAGAAAAATACTGAAATTCAGACTCTACATTCTGATATAAATTTATAAAGTAATACATAGTTATAATTCAAACTGCAGTGCATGGTTATGGTTGCTCATGTAAGTCTATTAGTTTTAGCTTGAGTATAAACTAATAAACAGGTGTGCATGCATGCAATGAATGTAAACTATGCATTCTCATGGAACAAAATTTTTAAGTTTATTTTAGGAAAAAGTTTTCAACTTTCTATGAGTGTTTTGGATGATAAAATTTGACAGAATGACTTTTCAGAGATAAAAGATTCACTTCATAATCTTTCATAATCAAGGAGTAGTTGTTGGATAATAACCACATGTAATACACAACACTCAACAAAAGAAATACCACTAAGGAAAATAGAATCTATGGGGTACTACAAAGCAATTCGGTAGCTAGAGAGTGTAAAAGACCTCCAAAAAATGGGGATTTTTTTTTCAGCTGCTAATGGAGCTAAAAATTATATTTCTCACAGCACAATTGGATCAAGAAAATAATTAAACATTTTGCCAGGGGAAATCCAGAGTAAGAAGAATCCAACACTAAAAACTGATTAACAAGAATTGAGATGACAAAGATATTCATTTATATAATTCTGCTAGGATGTGTATGCATATGTTCGTATCCGTGCATATCCACATTCCCTAACATGATTGTTTGCTTTCAGAGGACCATGATAACATTTACTTTCAATCACTTTCAAAACTACCTAGTCTCCCGTCAAACAAGCAGATTTTCCTCATTATTGTTTTACTCTGTTGCTGCAGCCCAGCTCTTCCAGAATATTATGACACTGTGTCTATCTAGCTCTTTGTATTAAAAAATAATCCATGTGTAATCAGCAGGAAACACATTTAACAAACAAGGAATTAAGTTTCCTAAAGAAAGTGAGTGTACAGTAATTTAATCATCTTCCTGTATATCATTATTTTGTCTAGAATGGTAATCATCTGTGCCAAAGGAACAGACCAGCCCGAGTTGAACTAAATCATTAGAAGCTTTATCACTTCAGCATTCAGGAATGCTATACAGGCCAGGCGAAAAACAAAAGTGCATAATTATTGTGTATATTAATATAAGATGCTATAATAATAATATGACTCACTTTGTACAGCACTACTCCATTTTGGATACTCTTTAATTTCTATACAGGTATTTGCAAAACATTCTTTTAGAAATAGTGCAGGAGATATGTGTATTAGGTCTAATTATCTGATAAATTGAATTACTGACTTAATCCAATAAAAGAGAAGTTATAACCAATGCATGCTCCCCTTTCAAAACAGGATCTTTTCACTCTACACATACTGCTGTGAAACATGTCAGATTAAATACACAAGGGCAAGAATCCCATTTATTTACCTTCCAGGATGACTGAAATAATCCTGGGAGTGTTTTATTCACTTTCATAAGGCATAAAGGAGGAGATAGGATGTACAAGAGAGTATTGTTCTAACCATGGCACTCCAGCCACATCATGTCTCTCATTTTGGACCACAAGTCCTGCATAGACACTCACCACCCCGCTGCCCCCTTCCTGAAAAACTTTTTTTTTTTTTTTTTTTGTGGAAGTGCAGGAAAAATACAGTATTTCTGGGAAAACTATCCACTTCATGATACTAATATTTTCTAATGGAAAATATCTAAATCAGCTCCAACCAGCTCCAACTCAAAACTTAATTGTATTCTCTGAGGACGTGTTTACTCTTAAGTCATAGCTATATTCTAGTTGTGGGTTGTGTAGAAGTGACTAATTTAGCTTTAAATTTGTCCTAAATTGTCTGCTTTTCATTAAGAATCTCAACTTGCGAAGTGCAGACCTGCAGTTGGATTGTCAACTTTCCAAGCTTTGGCCTGGACCCAGGCCAATGACCAAGATCATAGAGTGAACTAGATTGAAATTTTAAATACTCTCTCAAAGTTCTGCAGTTTGGCTTAGCATCACTTCAATATTCAGTACTGAAATATGTTTATATCATATAGTGTATGCAGTATTAATTACCTTTGGGTTTTTATATGGGATTTTATTTTGGTGTTTGATAAATTTTTGTGCAGTTCTGAGGTAGTGGCTTATGAGACCCCTAAATCTGCATAAATTCATACCTGGCTGAAGAAGCAGCCAAATTTTTGGAGATCATCTCGTATTCTATGTTATTTGACCTTCTTATGAAAGAGAATACGTGAGAAAGTCTTTAGAGAAAGATTTGGCAAGAGCTAGGAGACCTAGGCCGTTTCTATTTGTTCCTCTCTACAGCAGAACGAAAAGGACATTTCTATTGGTTATTTATACGGGTCTGAGATTTCAAAATGACCATCTTGTGTGCACTTAGGTCATGAATAGCTCATAACTGCATGCAAATAGCACATTCAGGCAAAAGGAACCTGTCAACCCATCAAATCATGAACCATATTTATGAGACTTTCTAAAAAACTTGATTCTCCCACTAGTGAAACTGGCCATGCTGCCAATGACAGTACATATGATGTAGTCCCATTACACAGGAATAAGAAGTATCCATTCTTTTTCTACGTCGGTTTCACTGTGAAAGTCCTGAACAAAATTTTTGTTGAATTTGGTTCTTTTTCATGTTGTTTTTCAAGGCTACAGCATTTTTTGGCTCATTTAAATTAGCTATCTATATTTTTGACCTGAAAAAACAAGTTTATAGTTCTTTAATGAACCAGCTAGAACTGCTAGCTCCAGCTACTTTAACTATTTTACTATTTGACTGCCAAAAAACCAATCCAAAACTAAACTTGTGATTTATGAAGACAGTCTTGCTCTACGGTTTTTTTTGGGGGGGGTCTACCCTTCACTGTCTGAACAACAAGAATCTCTACAGCAGTGAAATATTAAGTATTATTTACTTACCCTACCATTTTTTATGAAACACATTTATTCTAAAATCACATCAAGAAAAAGATTTCTGAACTCAATTTGTACAAATAATAGATTCATTTAATTTGTGTTAGAGTTGACTCATTCATATATCAGAAATACTATCCAGCTATGGTAGCCTGGAGTGACTATCATTTAAGAGGAGCCATAAAGACTGGGCGCAAATACTTTGCTTCATTTTTTTTTCTTTTCAAAGAAGAGAACATATTTGCCTTGATTTATTAATGTATAATCCTCTTTCACATGGCAAGAAGTGAAGCCATTAACATAACAGATCACTCTTTAAGTTAATAAAAGTTGTCTTTAATGCATTTCTCTCTATTGTGCATGTAGGCGTACAATTAAAAACACAGAAGTATCCTAATGATGGAACAACTCCTTTCTGACCCTAAAAGTGACCTCACAAAGTGAATTCGCAATCAGTTGACAGGGAAGTCACAGCAAAATCATTTTTAAAGGGACACTGTGGAAGCTGTGGTATAAATATTAATTTGTCACAGTGCACCCAAGTGAACTATCATTCACTTTGAGGACCATGTCTTGTGTTCTGGTCATGACAGATATCTAGTTCTATTTTAAAGCATCCTATGCTTTCAATTTAGTTAATGTGAAATTGCCAGTCATTCCTCTTATTTTTTGTTTATTTTTAATGTACTGTTACGTCAACATCCACTAGTTTACATTTTAGCAGCTATGGAGAGAAATTGATTAAATTTCTATAAATATCCTGGGTAACATGCTGAAAGGAGTCAGAAATGGTTGAGGAAGATGCAACCACTCAAATAAGGCTTTTTCTTACAAACTTTCAAGTCTGTTGTTCACTGTGGCATTGTCCAATAGTTATGTTCCAGTCTGCTTATGAGGAACTGGCCTAGGAACCATAGGAAGATCATAATAGATCTGTTCATTTCAGTTTTAGTGATTTATGTTGTCTGAAAATTTGGTTCAGAACTGTCTTACCAAAATAACACTTAATGGTAATTTCTTTCTTCTTCCAGTTCCCTAGAATATAATTATCAGATACAATTAGAACTATTTCAGGTTGGTGCTTTAAAGTACAGTGTTGCAGGCTAAAACATTTGTAATTTACAATGAGAAGGAACATATTTCTGCCAATGAAAAAAAAAAGCAATACACAACCTATTTTCCTAATATACCTGTCCTTGACTCTGCTAGAGAATCCCTCCTGGGCAAATGATTTAATCTTTCTTTGCCTCAGCTTTCTATCTGAAAAACTGTAATAGCAATATTTTCCAAATGCCTTCTATCAATCTTGTCTGATTAAAATATAAGCTCTACAGTGCAGCAATAGTAATTACATTTTCTTCCATAATCATTTCCTAAATTTGGCCAAAGGTCTTATAGGAATAAACTAGATAGAAAATTTAGGGCCAAATGTATAACTTTTTCTTATTTTCAAATCTTTAATGGAATAAGTAATGGAATAGGGATTCAGATAATTTTTTTTTTAATTCTTTTTTTTTTTAAGATAACTAATGAAAAATTACAGTTGGATACTAGGAGGCATTTATGAGATTCACATGAGAGAAGAATAGGGAGTAAGAACTATATGATGGTCTCCAGACTCATCTGTGTAGAACAGTAAGATACAGGTATTTGCCTATTCACTTTATAGATAAACTAAATCCACTTTTCCCAGACATAGAGCAGGGAAGTAATAAATATGCATCTGATCTTTATGCAAAGACAGAAACACGGCAGAATATGTGGGAATGATATCTTAGCTTGAATATTAATCTGTCATGTTAATGGATCTATTGCTTGCCCTATGAGAGATGGCCATGCTTTAATACACTCTCCTGAGAAAAATTTTCTTCCCTTAACTCTATGTTGTAATATTTGACTGTACCATTGCAAATACTCTTTGTAGCTACAGCTTACAAAGAGTATTTAGTTAATGTGAAATTGCCAGTCATTCCTCTTATTTTTTGTTAATGTACTGTTACGTCAACAGCTTACAAAGAGTATTACAGCTTACAGCTTATGGTTTGTTTCTTTGTCCATTTGATCTGCTAGGATGTGTCAGTCAACCTCTGAGATAAAATAATGCTATTTTCATAAAATCTGGAATGTTCAATGTGATTCTTCTGAGATTTTATTTTCCTACTTGCTGTTTTTCCTTGCAGTTTTTCCGTGTAGAGGTTAATTCAGATTTAAGATCAATAGAGTTTTAGTGACAGAACAAATTTGGTTGGGACATTTCTCATTCCTCAAAACTATGCCTGTGCATACGTGAATTATTTTTCTGTTTTCAGTAATTTACCCTCTTTTTCAAAAAAAGAATACTTAAGGTGAAAGAAAAAGAAACAGGTAAGAGAGAGTTACATACTCTCTTATGTGGCCTTATGTAGATAACACAAAGAACACAGAGAGAGACACACACACACACACATATGCACACAGATTCCTAAAGAAAGATTACTGGAATCGGTCTTGACATCCACAGAGTCTGAACCAAAATTGCCCGGTTTTATGATTGCCAGGCTTCCCTGGACTTTCATTCTCCAATACACCACCACATGCAAACAAGTGGAGTCAAGGCCTAGGGCATTAAAGAGATGGCTTTAGGATAGTTTCTATCCTCATAGAACTAGCTGCATTCCTAAAACCATAGAAGCAAGTGGAATTCTGTCACCAGACTTGTAACTATGCTCAGAAATCACGACAGTTCTCGCTCCAGATAGTTATTGTGCATATGTAATATCTGGGACAGTGTCTATATTTTTCTATACAGAAGTAGTACTTGCATTTTTCATTAAATTTGATCTCTAACTCTGGACAGGTAGTATTTTTCGGTACCTTTCACCAGTGATCTTCAAAATCATGTTTTGCTTCTCTTTCTTATATGCTCAAAAGTCAATAATCTGTAAAGCTTAAGAAGAAGATGTAAAAATTTTTACATTGAAAGACCAAAATATATCTGAGCCATGATCAAGAAAAAATGTGATTTAAAATAGAACAAAAAATTGAGAATAAATGACTATGAACATGCTGAGATGAAGATGCAGTTTACATATCCTAATGGCAGACAAATATCCTAATGACAATTGACTTATATTTCAGCCAGATCTAAAAATTATGTGGTAAAAATATGCCCTGACAACAATTATTCTGCATCATTACAACATGTACAGTGAATACCATCTGTCTTATTTTGGTTATTTTTACTAGTTCTTGCATGAAGTTTTTATACTGTAGGAAAGGCTTTGATTTGCATTTAAGTTTCTGAGATTGATTATAGTAGATTATAGTAGGTTGACTCAATATAATTCAATTCATGAGAACACTCCCTCATGTACCACTGAAGTACATCTCTGGAGTCAAATTTGTCAGCTATTTTAAGGGCAGGCACAAGTTAAAACAAGAAGTGAACAGAAATGGCATGGGTGTGGTTTGAGAATTTATTCTGAAAAAAAATATTGTAACTGTCAGTTGAAAAAGGAAGAAAAATTCCAAAATGAAAAGTTTATAAGAAATAACCTATTTGGAATATAAAAATATATCATGCTCCATGTTCTCTGTTAAAAAAAGAAAAATAAAAAAAAAGAAGAAAAAACTTTAAGATTATTATTTTAAACTAGAGATTTAAACTACTACTGCAAAATGAAAACTCTACCTTCTCTCCCTTTGATTTTTCAGGCTGGTAGTAGCTCTGAAGCAAATTCTTGAAGCAAATCCTTAAATTTTTGGCCAAAATTTGAACATAGTGTACAAAATTGTGAAATGACACAGATGCAGATTAGAGGAATGGTTCCTTTCAAGTGAGCAGCATTAATACTACTCAGGATACAGACACATGAAAACGTACACAGCAAAATTCAGCCTTCTTATCCCTCCATAGCACATTGTTGTCCCACTATAATGAAAAGCAGCCTTAGGATCATGTTGAAAGTTGGCACATGGAGGAGAGTTTATAAGCTCAATATTAAGTTGTGGATATATCTAAATTTGTTAAAGGTTGACAAAGCATTGATCTTATATTCCAAGTAAATATATCACAGCACCATAAATAAATTGTCATGTTTGAAGTGAATAATTAGATCTCTGAAAGCCTTCTCTCTCATAATGGATTAATTGAAATATGAAATGTCCCAAGAGCAACCTCTTAAAGGACATGCATTGATAAAGAAGCCTACAGAGATTTGATTGACCAAAAAAAAAGTAATTTTTTACATTTTAAGCCAAGCCAAAATCCCAAATTGAGGGCTATCTGGAGATGAAATACAATGAAACAGGCCAACAAAAACATAATTACAACAACTGGCCTAGAAAAAAAATAACAGTATTTATTGAGAACAGCATGACTAGGGTGGGCCAGGAAGAACTCAAACTCTATTTTCACATTCTGCTTAAGTATGGGAATTAGAATGAAGATTTCCTCACATTGACTCTCCTTTCAACCAGCCAGAGATATGGAGACATTCATGCATATCCTAAAAGTAATGAACCACATGATGTTTGAAACTTTACAGGTTTTCTGGCATTAAAAAAAAAAAAAAAAAAAAAAAAAAAAAAAANAAAAAAAAAAAAAGGAAAAGCAAAGAGTATATCCAAAGTATGTCTCAGAATCAAAGTTTGAGCTTCAGGAATTAAAATAGAGATAGCGTAAACATGAAAGCAGAACAATAAGAGGTGGCAGTGTATAAAATAATGAAAATTATCAATCCATTTAGCTTTTCTTGCCCTTCTGTATCTTACTCAACAAGATACTAAAGTGATGAGAACCATAAAAATCCTTGAAAAAAGTGTATTTCATAATACAATAAACTTTGCCCATTTAAACTAGAGGCTGGTATACTTGAAATTACATATAATGAACTCTAGTGGTATTTTTTCTGAGTAGTGCTGTGAACAAATACAATAACAAAATACACTACAAAAATGTAAACATTTGGAATGCCATGTCTGTAAACCTCTGGGGAAGCTCGAAGATGTTCACCCTCTGGCATTCCATAGCACAGAAAATTCTCAAATAAGCATAAAGTTTTCTGGACTGAAATTAATGATGAGTATTTTGAATTTGTTCTGTCTAAAGTATTGTTTAGAAACAGTGGGATCTCATTTATTTTTTGCCACTTCAAAAAATTCATGAGGATTCCTGAGGTGCCTGCAGACCAAGCAGCTGTACTTTTCTATGTACCATGGAAACTAAATGTCCTGGCAGCTTTGGCTGGAATTCACAGGAATAAGTTGGCATTCCCAAAGATGCTGGCTCCAGACTAGGTAGCAGCACAACCCTGGATGCCAAGGAGTGGGTGAGCTGGTAGGAAAACAGGCAGTTTTCTGCCAAAGAGCTGGTGGAATTGTTAAATTCTCAAATTCTCAGTTTTATCCAGTACAAAATTTTTAATAGAAAAAGTGATTTCTGAACTAGCCAAGATGAGTTTCTGAGTTCAATTTCTAAATTCTGTTTTAGCTTTTAAGAGAAAATTCAGGAAAATTCCACCTCCAAAGTGCCTATGGTATATCTACACTAAAAAGTGTAATTTTGTTATAAACCAGCTCAGGTACCAGACACTGTTTTCTTGCATTAGTACCATACCCATACCAGCACAGTTTTCTACTGTTCAGTGATATATCTTTATGCCTGAATTTTTCATTAGCTTTATCATCTACATTCTAATGATGTTCTCGAATACCTCTGAAAAATGCCTACAGACTCTGTTTTAGGTATTTCTCATACCTTGTCCACCCTCTCTGTTTTGCTTCAGCTGAGCAATTTCTAACCTGAATCTGATCTTCAAATGAATGTGAAGAAACCCTGATATTACAGTTATATAAAAATGCACTCTATCTGGCTGACATCCTTGTACCCTAATAAACATATTTTTAAATAATCAAAAAGTGATGTGATCCAAATAGAATAGGAGGAAATACTATATTGAAGATGCCATGAAGATGCCATTTTATAATCAAACAGCATGGCTCAACCTCAACTTGTATATAATTTCTATTACTTGAGTGACATTATGTCAGGAGTTAACTTCACACAGTCCACTCAGTACTGCGTACCGAAGTTAAATCTACAGAGAATGCGTTGTTAGAAGCTGAACAGGTGTGAAGCATCTTGAAAAGTGATTTACAGTCCCAAAAGTAAAGCTATGTATGTTCACTGACAAATCACAGACTCCCATAGCTGAAGTGATCTGTGGGAAGATATTAGGTTTTTCTATTCTACGCAGTCATTCTGAAGGGTTTTGTGGGAATATTTTTTTCCCTTTTAGTGTTGCTATTGTTACCACCCTTGCTGCATTATCCAAGCAACATGAAGTTCCGCTTTTCTCCACACTGGGCAAGCTCACAATAAAAGATAATACATGTCTGAATGACTTTATAAACTAGACATGTTATACAAAGGATAGAAAGAAAGGGAAAAAAAAAAGAAAAAAAAGGAAACAGATGGCTTACATGAAATTATCTAATAGAATTCAACTTCTCTGGATTTTAGGCCAGAGTTATCTCTTACCTCCCACCAAATCATTTTGTTACCAAGAACCAAAATCTCTTCATGGTATTTGTGACCCACATTGTATCACACATTGCAGTGACACCACAAGTAGCATCAATCGAAAACTGAAAGAAGTGCATTCAACATCTGGGAAAGATTGCCAGCAGCAAGCCTACATTCAGCTAGGACCACCCTCATTCTGGAATCAGTGACAGTGTCAGGCTTTCAGGAGGGCATCAGACCTGGAAACGGATAAAGGACCAGAAAATCTAACATGCCACTACCTTAATATGAATATTATGAATGGGCAGACAAGAGCAGGCAGACGACTGAGCAGAAAGAAAAGGAACAAACAGAAATAAAGATAAATAAATAAATATTTCCATATCTTTCTGTGCTTTTCCAGGACTTCTGGAGTGTTATATGAGGACAAATAATTTTATCTCCTAAAGTAGTTTAACTATCACTGTTTGAACCATGTGTTGGTTACTCAACATATTGTTCAAGCAAGTACTCAGTTCCTCCACAAAAGCCTGAAAGCAGGATTTTTCCTTACAGCTTCAAAAGTGTCCTCTGTAGGGACTGTGTGTTGCAAGGGGAATTTGATCCCGGTGCTGTAGTTAAACCTTGACCTTCCATCTAAGCCTGCCAGCACGAGTGACACTTAGTGTCAATTAGAATGATGTGTGTTGTGACTTGGATACAGCTCCACTGGGACCTGGATTGCAATCAGCAACACACGACACAGAGGGCTTTGAATAGATTAGATCAGATCAGATAGTAGTGAAATTTTAGCCATCAAACATGACTTAACCAAATTTGAACTAGTTACTGATAAGAGAGTAGCCACATATCACCACTTTGGTAATTCTACTGCCAATGTGTTGATTCATCCAAGATCTGATGAAGGTCACGCATCTTGAAAAGCATATACCCGGGCACTTTAAATTGCTTCTGATGTGTAGATAGCTTCTTCATGCCGTTGTAGTCAGTGTGCATTTTTTTTACAAATACAACTAAACAGAAAGCCAGAATAAATCACAAAGCAATGTAATTTTAAAAAGGGATGTATTTTAAAATACATTACATAATATTTTCCTCCCCAATATTTTAATTTAGGCTATTTGCTGTAGTCCCATATAAAGGCACTAGGTTTATATGCATTTGTTCTGGACTTCTGTATAGTTACCACTTAGCTTAGTGCAATTTAACTAGAATTAGGCCTCAAGTACCACATATAGCATTAGAAATTGCATGAAGAGTAGGTAGAAAGTATCTTTCGGTTTAGTTCCTGTTACTATGGGACAACAAACTTAATGGTATTTCCAAAACAGAGAAATAAGACTATATCTTTAAAAATAATATATTGCTAGACATACAAGACCTTTTGTACAAAAAAAAAGAATTCTGTAATTGAAAGATTAGAAAGAAAAGGAGCCAAATAAGAAGGATTTGCAAACAGAATATTAGATTAGCATTGTAGAAGAGCAAAAAATGTGGAAAATCATTTGAGAGGCTAGAAAG
Organism: Eudromia elegans; assembly: GCA_003342815.1. Lineage (NCBI taxonomy): Eukaryota > Metazoa > Chordata > Aves > Tinamiformes > Tinamidae > Eudromia > Eudromia elegans. Next base: position 9,537,314 of record PTEX01000006.1, read on the forward strand.
TATGGTAGAGTATTACATATCAATAAACCAGGAGGTGGACTTCCAGAAATCATTCACTAAATTCTTCTGTTTAGTTTCAGGGGGCCTGTCCATGAGCACAAAGTCTGAAAAACAGTAGCCTTGGGAAAACTTAGCTGAGATTTATGTATATAATGCTCTGATATTACATATGAATGATATAAACATGTTGGCTTGTTTGTTGCTTTAAATGTAATAACAATAAATGGAAAGCGAGATGGGGAACCCAGTGGGAACTTTTCACACTCATGTTATTGCTGGCGGCTGCGATGAGCTGAGGCACTTTTCTGACACCAAGCCTGTATTAAATGATCACCTTCAACCGAATGAGCAAGAACTCTGACACAACTGAACATATTTGTTACCATCTGAGGTGGAAAAATTAAATATTTCATCATTTATCAGAATCCACACAGATTTGCTACTTTTAGCTCTATTCCCCTTTTTTTTTTTTTTTTTTTTYCCACTCTGGATAGCATTGCTTGTCGCAGAACATATCAGGGAGAATGAGCTCCGAAGTGATTAGGTAGCACTGGATTTTGGTAAATACCCTACCCATTAATTTTCCTAGCACAAGGACAGGGGAAAATTTATAAGAATTTACAATACAGAGTGTTATTTTGTTTTACAGTTTCCCTTAATGATCTACAGGTTGCAGATCAACAGAGATGAGATGCTATGACTCAGAATGTGTAAATTTTGACTGACATGCTGCTATGGCAATAAACTGCTGACCAATTACATGAATGGCTCAAGTGTGTTCCACTGCTAACTGTTCCAGCTCGCCATATTTTTCTACTTACAGTGAAAGTGAAACTTTTGAAAATTATTCCCTCCAGTCTCAAAACGGGAGTCACTGGTGGATCAGCAGGACTACGAGTTGCGAGGAAAAGAGCTAGTTATGATTTCAATTGTGAAAGTTTATGGAAGGATGCAAAGGAAATTATAACATCTGACATCTTTGCATGCACTTCTTTAGGAAAACTATGACAAAAGGCTGTTTTTCAATGAGTTCCCTTCGGTTCACTGGCCGGTTAGCAGCATTTTCATATTTCAAGACCGGCAGTATCTAGACTTATTGGCACAAATAATTTGTTATGATTCTTTCCATTCACCAATACAAACAATCTTAATAAACAAATATGCAAGTACATCAATAATCCTGAGTGTCTAGGCAGAATCAAAGCACCTTGGACTTTGGGACTTTTCCTGTTACGAAAAGGATTTATTTCTGATCACAAACAAAGGTGCTATTATCTTCATTACAAGAAGTAATTATATAAATCAGTCCATGTGCTCTGCTTTCTGTATTGACCCTTGTTTCTTAACATTGCACTTGTAGAAAATGCCAGAGAGGAATAGATTTTAACTAATTTATCATTGCTTTTCAGAATCTGAAGAGACTATTTCTCTCCAGTCCATTGTTATCTGAAAATTCTGCTAGAAAAATAAAACATTCCTCATTTCGTTAGCTTGTACTAAGGAAATATATTAAAATCTCATATCTTTCTGCACTACTGTATATTAAAAAGTAACACACAACATGACTTTGATATCAACATCATATACTTTTACCTTTATCCTGGGAACAAAGGAGAATCAAATAAAATTTAGAAAATTGTCAGTGGAAGTGAGGATATTGAGAGTTTATCCCTGACTCTTATCCCTGGCTTCATTCTTATGTGATCAGTATTAATAGCAGCTACAAAATGAAGAATCCTCAAGTAGAAGAACTATTGTAACAAAAAGCACACTGGGAAAACCTGAAACATATAGATGTGGACAGATTGTTTCAGATGTAAAATGTAAATATATTCAAATTTATAAAATTGAATCCTGAAAGATTAAATGCATTTTTTGTTTTCTAAACTCTTCATGGAGAAGTAACTACTGAATTACTAACCAGATACATAGGGAAAGCCATAGTGCTGGCAGATAGGTATAAATAATAGATAGAAAAATATCAGATTAAAAAGTATAATAGAAGATACTACACTATTGTATCCTGTTTGCACCTAATACTGATCACATAAGAAAGAATTTCTGAGAGATATACAAAATTAGATTAGCTGACCTAGTCAGCTGAAAGCCAGGGATAAACTCCCAATATCCTCACTCCCACTGACTATTTTATAGATTTTGATTCTCCTTTGTGTGCATTTCAGCATTTTATCTTTCAACTCATTTTGTTCCAACTCTCTCGACCTTCCTCCTTGTGAACACTGGATTTTTGCAACCACACTAGTGTTTTATCTGAATAAACACATACAAAATTCAGACAGTGAAGTGGTGACTTTCCAAGGTACCAGATCACAGGAGATCCAATGTGCAAAATACTAATCTTGCAGAGAGCAGGAAGAATTCTCATGAAAAGGTCTAATGCTTTTCACTGAAAGGATTCATTATCATTTTAAATGTTATTATTACAGAGAAAAAATTGAAAATACAAAACATAGAAAGAGTTCCACTTTTCATTTGAGAAAGATATTTTCAGACCAAAACTGTGCTGGAAAAGCACAGACCTGTCACACAGGCTGATATGTACTGTCCCGATGTAACAAACAGTACCGACTCAGAGGGAGTGACTATCAACTATCTACAGACTCTGGAAAAATACCATAATGGAGCTGGTTGGTTGTATATCCCAATTCTATCTGAGACAATAGAAATCTGTAGCAATCTGCATACTTTTGTGTCTTGTGGTGTGTATGCGGATGTATGTGTGTGTACCAGCTTCGTTAATATCTTCGCAGTTCTTTTGGTGAGTCACTCGACATGAGAAAATTTCAGACTGATGCTGCTGCCTGGTATGTTGCCTGGCTTATGTCAAATATAAAGCATCTCCTCAGAGAAGATTGAGTATTGTACTATCTATTTCTTCAGCTGCACGAAACTCCTTGGACTGCCACAAAATTCACTAGTGTAATCACGACAGAATGGTTTGTAGTATCTAAGGAAAACCTATGCTTTTATTTCAAATAATGGGCCTTTTATTCTTAACTAAAATCAGTATACATTCAATGTTTGTACTGTGATTGAAATCTACCTCAGTTGATACCACCTAATGGCTCAGCTCAGAAATGTATAGCACTATATATATGGGCATTGCCCCAGGCTTTCGAATCCTTCTGTGGTAAATCCTTCATTTTCTTCTGAACAATATTGTCATTGTCTAGCTTGAAATGCAGAGGACATATTCTCACCTCCCAAATGCATTTTTGCCTTTCTTCCTCCAATTCAAAGCACACTTTCTAGATAAAATTGGAAATCATATCACCCTGGGAGTGAGTTAGGGACTATAATTCATGACTCACCAGCTTAATCTCCTGTATACAAAAGCTTCCCAGTGCAGATGATCTGTGGAGCATGCCAAGCCTCCAAGACAGGTTTCACAAAACAGACTGTGCAAAAGTAAATTGTTATAGTAAAATTAAGTGTGCTTGTACAGGAAAGCAAAATCATCCTACACTCTTCTTGCAAAGAGAAGCAATATTCTTACTCCCTTTGGTGCTACAGATATGAGGGCTATATAATATGAAACATCTTTGCACTGAAAAAAAATGATCTGGAAGATTCAAGCATGGAGTCTTTGATGGATACTATAAAACTTCTTGAAAAATTTCCTCCTTGCCACTAACATTGCTAGCATAGATTAACTTCTTCATAGTCCCTATGCACAATCACATCTCTACCAGAAAATAGCAAATATCATGAAATATCCCTCTTCTATTGTGTGAAAAACCTCTTTTAGTCAGCTAAGTTTTTTCATGGATTCTGTGGGATACCATAGTATTACAGTAGAATAGATGACAGCTCACTTTTGAATTATCCCTTCCATTTTTCATTCATATATTGATAGATTGATTCTGAAAACAGACATTTTGCTGTTTTCTAGGAATACTATGTTTCGTTTATGCACTGCATCAGGGTATCCGTCAAAAGCCTTAAACTGCAACCTCAAAGCCAGCATTCTAACAAGACCATTTTATATCACACCGCACTTAACCTCAGCAGTCACCTTATTTCCCTTAATGACAATCCCTAGTAACGAGGCAGACACAGAACGGGGTGAGCTCATGTTAGGAGATTATTTGCATTGCTAGTTACCAAAAAAGCACATTTCAGTAAAGTGTCAAGTTCTAGAGAAATCCTGCAAATTACAATGCCCCTGCTTCTGTCTTCACCACTATGAATCAAAATTTCTCTTATAACAGGTAGTTCCAAGAGTAGCTCAAGTTAAGAAGTTAAGTCTATAGCTTTCATTTATTGTATCTTTCTCTCACGTGGATTTTCTGGTACCTTTTAACATAATTTAGATAAACCTTTCCCTCAGTGAGGAGCAATGTCTCTTCTTTTACACGGCTGCCTTGTTTCACCAAACTCATAGGGACTCAATTTCTATGTCTTTGTCAAGCAACAGTAAAATGTGAAACTGCTAGCAAAGGACAGACTGAAAGGTAGTACAGCTCAATAAGGTGTAACTGTTTAGCACAGTATCCCTGAAAAATGCAAACTAGAGCATCCAAATACAATCCCAACAAGAATCATTTGTGGGCTGCTGGAAGTTCAAATCAAAATGTAGTGAATTTCTCTGCCCTTCCCCCTGATCCCAATCCAGAATTGGCCTCTGGCATGACTGATGAGCTCCTCATAAATATGTCTTTACAAACACATGGAAAACACAAGTCCTATGCCCGCACACAGCCACATAACCCACTGCACACTATGATGGTCTTGCAGCCAGGTGGCCTACAAAGTGTCTTGTTTGACAAGGCAGCGACTGAGATCACAGCATCGATCACAGCAATAGGTTGTGCTGTGATCAGATCCCCATCCAGATCCCTTCCACTGTTGCAAGAGCTGGTTAATGTAGTCATAGTGGGAAAGAAGACATTAGGAATTCCCTGGGATTAGTCATAAGCCTGACTTTGCTGGTCAGGAACAGATATTCTTACCTTTCTTTGCAGGAAGCAGTAACCCCTTTCTGCATAACGCTGCCAGTCCATCATTCTGCTGTGTCCTTAATTTTTTAACCTTATGCACACAAAAACATTTTGTTTTCTTACTCCTTGATCTTAAATCATTTTTTTTTCTGCTCTCAAATATATTTACTGCATACCTCTGGTGACTGTGTTCATATTGCAGGCCTGGAGTCCTCCTCCCCAGCACACTCAGCAACCCCACTACCCTTGCATTGCAGGCTGGAGGCTCCACTTGCATGGTCCACATATGTCAGCTTTTCACAGTCAATATGTCCAGTCTCCTTCCAAAGAGAACCAGTGCACACAGGGGTACACCAGCTCCCACCTGAGCAGGAAGGCAGATGGGACCATAGAACTTATTAGATGTCCAGGCTTTAAGAGCACACATGGGGAGTCTCTCTCCTGGTCCAACTTCAGTATTGCAGCTTCAAACTTGGGGTCAGGCTATAATGTTTCCCTAATGTTGGTTGTCTCAAGAACCATACATTCCCTGCTTTGGAGAAGATAAGCCAAAGTTGTTGGGAAGTCTATAGTACTTGGAGGTTTCTCCACCTCTCACCAACTACACTTTTTAATTTTAGGAATAGAATGCAGAATTTTGCGTGTTCTTCTAGAAACATATACATTGAGAGATTCAGCCTTCCATTTAATCTCTTCTTATTTTCTTCTTTAATTTAAGCTGAAGCATTTTCTATGTTTAAATAACTATACTCTTAAAAAAGATTCCATGCTACATGCTTGACATATTGCATTCACAACAAAAAAAAAAAAAAAAAGAAAAAAATCTTTAGACAACCGTGTCAGGAATATAGCCTTTTTTCCCCTCTTAAAACAGCTTTATTTACCAAATAGCTGACGTTCCAATAATATGATCTCTTTTTAGAGTATGCCTGTTAAATAACTTCAGAACACAAGCTGTAGCATGTGCCAAACCTCTACATATGGTGAAACTTTAAACAAATACTTAGTAGAATAATAACTCACAAAGGAGTTAAGGGTCCTGGCTGTACATTTTTTCCTTGTCCAAACTGTTACAGTTCAGGTTGGTGGGGGGGTGTGTGTGTGTCTTTTTTTATTTTTTTTTTTTTTTTTTCCTTTCTCAAGGTCATGTCTTTTGCTAATGGCTTTACCACCACCATTTGGTCTAATTTCCTGATTTCCTGCTCCAATCAGCACACAAGCCACTACACAGTGGGGGAAAAACACAGAGATTCATCTCCTTCATTTCAGGGCCCTCAAGGAGGGAATCTGTTATTTCTTTTCCTTTGAAAAACTATATTTAGTGACGGGTGAAGAGGCTGAGGAATAGCGTGTAGTGAGACCTTCCCTGGAGCAGAGCAGAGTCCAGAACCATTGAGACAAATGCAGTTTCCCTATAAACATACAGAAACATACACTGACTTTCCCTCTTTTCATTTTTCTCTCCATTGTTATTTCTTTTCTTGTTTCTTTGAACTTCCTTTAATTTTTCTTTTCTTGGCTTATAAATTTATTTTCACTCTCACAGCGTTTTTTGACTATTTCCATTTGGCTTATTAATAGTAAGTTCTGGGATAAGTTGGGTTTTGTTTGTTGGTTGGTTTGTTCATTTTTGACTGAAGGAAGGAAAAATTTTGGAGTTTTTCTGTATGTTTTCTTTTTTGGTGGAATCCTCCTTTCAGAGCAAATAAGTGAGCTGTATGAGTCTTGAAGAACTCGTATAGTAAGCTTGATTAGAATAAAGTCATGAAGGCTGCTAACATTGTAAGTCTCACCTCTATTCCATGTTGCTCCTGTCATGACCAGCTTTATCACTATGAAAGATGCTGCCATCCCAGAAAGCTCTAATGGTCCATCTAGTCTGTTAACTTGCATCTGACATTTGCCAATACTGGACAAAAACAAAAACAAAACAACAAAAAAAATGACTAATTGAGCAAAATAGGTCATTGGGGATATTTTCTTCCTGACCTCAGCTGGTGATCACCTCATTCATGGAGCATGAGGAATGATTAATAGTCCATAGCCTTATTTCTGTAGATAGGGAATCTTTACATTCTGTTGTGGTTTGTATAAATTTTACTGCTTAAGTCAGCTTTATGATTTCCTTTGTCCAGGGCTCACACAATCACACGCTAACTGATACCTGAAACATTAAAGATATTTTCTCCTATGTTTATGGAGCAGTACTTTATTTTTTATTATGATGTGTGTGTGTGTGTGTGTGTGTGTGTGTGTGTGTGTGTGTGTGTGAAATAGCAGTAAACACAGTAAAAGAGTCGAAATAAATAATTGTTCTGTGAAACTGGTTTGCAGCTGAAGTTCCTTATTGACAACAACAAACTCTGCTTTCCGAAAAAAGTTGATTTATCAAAGCAGCTTTTTTTTTTCTTTTTTTTTTCAAAAAATGCAAGACCATTCTGAAAGGTATGGATTTTTTTTGGTCTAGAGAATAAAGAGAAAACACAGTCCAAACCAGAGTAGACTCACTTGATCACTAGTCTGGAAGGGAATAACTTTTTGATGTCTTTGCTTTTTCTGACTCAGTCTCCCCATCATATCCCCCTATACTCAGTTTCAGACCCCCTTACTAAAGAAAGATTTCTAATGCTGTTCAGGAGAGGATCTCTTGAGATTTACAAATATGTTAATTAGGGGGTAAGTCTGAACCTGAGTCAAGTCTTGATTAATCCTTTTGCTACTGCAGGGTATGTCAACCCTTCTCTCAGTTTCAAAAAATTTTGAAAATTAGAAAAATATTTTTGGGAAAGGAAATGTGATTTCCTGAAAATGTATGTATAATACATAACTACTGGTTTCTGAGACACTTCCTCTGTGTCTTCCACCGTTAAGAGTGGTGTATTAAATTTTTACTCTCTCCTGCTCCTTCTCTGCTCCATTAACACTAAGGGCTACAAGCACATACATGGCCTACACTATTCATTATTTTTATATGGTTTATTCTACTCAGAAGAGATTTCTAAGTGGTTTGCTTTAATGATACTTTGACCCTTTGAGATTTCATTTTCAATTGAGTTGGAACTTTACTACCTGTGATATTTCTGGAACACAATTTCCAGTTCCCTGTCTGTGAGTAATCACAGAAGCCAAGCAGGGACAGTAGAAACACTTTCTTACGCAGTCGTCTACAGCAGGGAGACAAGACCATACCAATTTTGTGACCAAACTGAGTTTTAAAAAGTGTAAATACTAACACAGTCTATGAGAAGTCATGATCATGAAAATTGTCTTTTTAGTTGTCAGAACATGTGAAAATGACTGACCGAGGAAATCATTATCTTTTCATGAACTCAGAGAAAGAGGTTAAAAGTTGAGAATATTAGTTGAATAGGCTTCATTGATATACTTCTTATTTTCTATAATAAAAAATGGTTCTTTTTTAATTTCTGGCTTTTGATTCAAGTTTATTTCACACAGGTGAATATTTTTTAGTCAAAGCCCCCACTATTTTTAAAAAAAGGAGAAAGAGCTCAACGTTGTATTCACTCTCACATATCAAAACACTTCAGAAAGCTGTTTTGATATGTTAACATGAATAGAGATAAATTTCATATAAAAAAATTATAAAAAGGAAATTCAGCTGTTTTGATTATATAAGATCATTGAGATCATACTAATCAAGAGAACATACAGGAAAAGAGCGCCTTATTTTGTCCATCTTTAATTTTTAGTCACCTTTAATTAGCTGTGTGAGTATTTGGAAGAACTTTGATAACATCACAGAACACATATCTGATCTTAATTACTTATTTGCAAGAATGGTAGCAGGCAGGTATTTTATTAATACAGGCAAATGCAGGTAGGTCTGTCTTTGATTAGACAGAGAACCTACTCTCAGGAAAAAAAAAGGTCAATTTACGTAGAAGCCTTTAGCTGCTTCTGGATAGTAACAAAAGCGGCCATTTTTGCTTCATTAAGCACTGTGAGCAATACTCAGTAATTACATAGGGCTTAATTTGTCCCAGGTGATGTTTCTACCAAAACAGGCTGATGCAATGCGGCCTTCCATGTGCAGTCAGCAGCAGAGCTGCAAGTATTTTACATCCACCTGACAGAGAGGAAAACTATCAGTATCTCTTTTCACTGTTCCCTTTCTCCTGCCCTCTAATTTCTCTCAGTTCTTCACTTTAATGAAAATAATACTAATCAGAGCTATTTACTAGATTTAAAAAGAAATGCATGCATGAGATCTCAAAGAAGGACTCTGAGGAATGGGCAGTAGATTGTTCACGCATCATTTTCAAAGCCAAGACAGTCTTTGGTGGGCGATGCTACTAACTTGAGGCTCCTGCACGGTCTATTTAAGCTGATTGATGACCCCATTTCTCTACATTCTAAATGGAGTGGACAGCACAAAGGTGCATGGAAAAGGACCTCAGGAAAGGTCAGGAGATTAACAAATTGTAATATCATCCCACTTTGTCACTCATGGAAGTGACAAGGCCTGGATTTATGGAGACAGGACATTAGCCTCTTTCACTACAGCCTTAATATGACGGGTACAGTTTCAATCACTTGATTAGTAGTAGCAGTGCATTTCATATAATCACCCTTCATGTTTTGTCTCTGCTTAGTCGTTCATCTAAGGGAAGAGAAGGCTAAAAAAGTAGATGTTAGATGCAATGTTTCTGCTTTGCACTGAACATTTGAAGACATGTAAGCATTATTTTATTCTGTCATGAAGTAGAGGAAGCAGTATTATTGGGAGAGAGCTCCAACGTGCAACCTGGGAAGTGAAGGAGTGAGCAATACTAGCCATGAAAACATTTAGTTTCAGGAACAGTAGATTTTTAACTGTTTTACTAGTGAGATTCTAAATATCTTTCTAACAATAATAATAAAAACCCAATAAAACATTCAAATTATTTTCAGGACAGAAATATATAAAAACATGCAAGTTTCCCCTGAATGTGTTATCCAAGAAGATGCTATTTTATGTCTATCCACTGAGAAGGAGATTAGGAGTTAGGAATTAGAATTGCTCACTAGTATTATGTTTTATTTCTTTTTTTTTTAATTTTCTTTCTCTAGTTATAGTCACAATTTTAAAGCAGTCTGGGTGAACTTGATCTCCCTTTGATCACAGAGAATTAATTAATCATTCATAGTTTTATGTCACAAGTTTATGAAAACAAATTTCACTTTGTTTTCCACATAAGTGACTTACTTAAGTTTTGCTGATGGTAAATCTTACACTCTCTGTTTGAAGACAGGCTTGTCACCTCAAAAACATGTTCTTGCTCCGTGAGGTGTAACTTCCAAAGATGTGCTAAAATTTTGGTTTGGAACAGATTTCTGACATAAATATTTCTGCAAATATTTTGCACATAAAAGTGGAAAAAATGTTTTTAAGTGCGCAAATATTTTATTCAAAAATTTGTGTGAAATTGTTATGCTTAATATTTTCTAAAATATTGTCTAGAGGTACTGTCAGATGGTTGCTTTTCCTGTAGTTGATTTATCTTTTTTACTCTACCTAAGACCAATTTATTTTTATTCAATATATATTCACAATAAAATATAAAGACTGAAATATCTTTCATATTAGGCAACAGATTTCTTTTAATTAGACTTGAAATACAGTATAGAAATGCACAGAGTTTGAAGCAGCAAGGAAAACATGAAGGGAAAGAAAACATTTTAAAATGAATGCCTCTATGAGCCAAGGCAAAAGAGTCTCTTCCGTATGTTTATATAGGCAAGAATTATTAGAATAAACGTATAATGGGAGTAATATTTGTATATTCCTGCTTTATAGACACGTAGGGAACCCTTCACAAAAAAAAGTCTCCCCTTCCCTGCTGCTCAGTCTGTTTTTAAGAGGGTGGATGTCTTGCTCAAATTACCTCTTCCAGTTTTCAGAAATAGCTCAAATGACAGAGGTCATGGCTTTAGGGAGGGAAAATGATAGAAGACACACTGAAGTTTAAGTCATCGAGAATGATGGTATTCTTTTTTCTTAATGGATAATACTTTCTGGTGAACTTTCACACGTATTCCACCCAGCAGTTTCATTTTTTTATGTCACAGATGGCTGCTCTCTTTATTTTTCGCTGGTATCTGTGTATCATTGTCTGCCCTCTGTTGATGTTGCAGACAAGCAAATCCTCTCCTTTACTTGTAGTATTTTAAGAATCATAATTAGCAAGCTAAAATTAACTTTGAACATTAGAAAGCCATATTTGATCACGTAACTTTGCCTTTTTTTTTTAAAAAAAGTGAAAAGGCATTTTACAAATTTTGCATCCTTGAGTGGGAACAAATTTTAGAAACCACTCTTACTCTGGATATGAGGACCAAGAAACACTTTGCGTGCAGCAGCTGCCACTTGAAGTTTACAGCAAAACTGTCTTTGGAAAATCCAAGGTCAGATTTGAGCATGTACTTTCACAGGTAATGCCCATGGATTTTAATGACCAGTGTCAGCTGGTCTTCCCCTACGTGAGGGCCACCTGATTTTGTTGTGACCAACATTGTCACAGCAAATGGTGTGATAAAAAGCTGGTTGAAACCACAAATGTACCCTCTTGGCTGCAGGGAGTCCTGATGGCAGCAGATGAGGAGGTTATCACTGCTCTCCCAGGAGGTTAGTTTATATCTCTTCTGTTTTGCAACTAAGGAGAAGTATCCAGGAGCATAACACCATCTGATCAGTTGCCCACAATGAATAAGTAACTAAATAAATATGGCTGAGGAACAGGCAAACCCAGGAGCTTAGTAAGAGTGCACAGATGTTTTCACTTCAAATTCCTGCTTTGAATCCAAATTGTTAGGAAGCAAAAGGCTGGGGCTGAAAGAGCTCGGTAAAATGAGCAGAAAGGTGTCCACACTCACAATTAACCCCTGCCACTGCAGTACTCCAAGTGGTTCTCTTTTGTGCACTGGCAGGAAATATCATGAGTTGCAAAATATGTTTTGACTATGGAAACTGAATTTCTGTTTCAATTTTAGATGAAAAATCTTTCTAAAATGTGGTAGGAGAGGATATAGAAAAATTGCCTATAAGTGGGAAATCTTCAGTACTCGTAAAGAAAAATCAAAACAAATAAACAAACAAAAATCAAATCTCTTTTGATTGCGTTATTGTGGAAATGTAAATATAGTCTGCTTTAAATATAGATAGATTATGAAAAGTAACACAAGGTAGCATGTGTCAGGATAAAAACGTGTGAGCTGCATAGTCAGTCTGAGTCTTCTTCTAGAGGGAGTTATATAGATGGGCACTAGGTAATCTAGGTAATCTAGTGCATTTTAAGGAAACCTGTGTTTTCTCTATTGAAGCCTTAAGTAAAATGAGAGAGATAATAACTCAGAGTAAAAGGTACTTTAAAATTCCCTAATAAGCTGTGGGTCATTTAAATCATGATCTCCTCTGGTAATTATATCAGGACAAAAATCAGAGCACGAACCAAAATACTTGTTACCAGGTTGATAATCTTCCATCCTCCACATTCCCCTGGAAAAAGATAAAGCTGTGAGTCAACTATTCAGAAAGATATCATCCCAGAATAACTACCTGGAGATGGACCAACTATTATCTCATCAGAAGTTAATGCAACTATATTTAAAATTAAAAGCCAGAAACAACAACAGACGGAAGGAATGCAGTCAAGAGAAAAAAAAACCCACCACCGCTGTATAACTGTAGTTTTGATCCTGTGCCTCTCCCAAGGGTCCTCTTCCATCTTACACTACATCAGCCCGTTGGCTCAAACTCTGCTCTGCGCACAGCCGAGATAAGCTGCACATGCCTTTGTGTGATATTTGGCATGGAGCGCACACCGCCTGGCTGGCTGGATAGCGCGGAGTTTCTCTAAGAACTTCATATCTGTCACCCACTGTTCTGGGTTTCCCTTACCATTGACATGCCTTCAACACCCTTTATTTTACTGAACTACAGCCAGAAACCCTCTTGAACCTAGAGAGCTGGCAGGATCCTTAAGTGATTTTTTTCTATGATCCTAAAAGGAACAGCACTGTTATTATTTAGTCCTTGCACTTTTGAATCATGTTAAATAAGGGACAAATGATAATAGTTGTTACTCCTTTGGTCTTTAAAGAGATCAAGATTTACAAGAAGTTATTAGACCAATCAATATGTCAGAAGAGCAGATCTGTGTCCCTCCAAATCTCATTTTTGTTAAAGAAAAAAAAACATGAGTAGGTACTTAGACACTTACAGACAATGCAACATTACAGACAATGCAACATTACAGTGTTGGAAGTGAAGGGAGGAGGTGTTTAGGATTGTTTTTTTTAAACAAAGTTAAGGTTCTTTCAAAGATATCTAGCCAGATGTATATACGCATCCTAAGGTGCACTGTGTATTTTGATTTTTACTTTTAAAACAAAACCTCAGACTCACACTGGATCCCTTTTACATTTGCAGGCACTTTTGGAAGCAATGCCTAGCCGGTAACATACCTTGACAGTTTGGGTTCATGCTCTTTTCAAATAGAAAGGATTAAAAAAGAGAACTGTCTGAATCTTGGCTGATTTAGGAGAATGCCTATGATTCAGACTGTGAAACCTGCACAAAAGTAAATCATCTCCTAAAATTTCTTTTTGCTTTGAACTGAGAAGTTATAAAAAATTCTCTACGAAATTTTATCTTTGACATTCCTCTCTTGCCCTCACTTACTTCTGACTGACTATTTGAAATGACACTTCCTCATTCAATTTGTTTGCAATTAGTCATCCCAGGTGGAAACAAAAAAGAAAAGGCAAAATTTTGATTACTCTAAGAGACAAGGTAAGGGAAAGAGGACGAGGTGTATTCCCTCGCAATCCAAGAAAAGGTACAGTTAAGTGAAGCATTGAATTCATATTCATTACTGTTTGTCAGAGGCATTTAGAAAGAATAACTGCCAATTCCTTTTGAAAATTCAGAATAATAAATGGTAGCCTGGTTACCAGTGGAAAAGGATACAGTAGAGTGACAGGCAGAAATCTATTGCCCATTGGAAAAAAAAAAAAAGGAAGAAAAATAGAAAGTGGCAGATAAAAGCACTATGATTTTTTTAAGGTGAAAAGAATAAAAAAGATAATAAGCACACATAACATGAAGGGTATGTTGGCAGAAGTTTTAGATTGATTTTATTATGCTACCATATTATTCAAAAATAGATAAGTAATTAAAAGACTCAGTGATGCATGGTTTGAGCTGCCTTTTCCACAATTCAAACCTTGTACCTACTAAATTCATAGTACAGCCACTGGAACACGCACATATGTAATAACGAGGAATGCGAGATTGCTGCACTATACCAGCTGGCACAGGCAACTAAAACCCCATTAGCAGAAACATGTTTTTCATTTACATGAGAAAGAGTGTTGTCAAACTCCTTTTTACTCCTACTACAAACTAATACCAAATTAAAACCATGCACGTTGCCCTTTGTACTCAGGAAACAGTACCAGTAAGGTTTTCTTCTCATTGCTCTCTTTCTTTTTTTTTTTTTTTCCTTCAGGTTTTAAATCTGTAGTTCTTTACATTTGGCATGGCTCTGAGCTTGGTAATGGTGAATTTTCCTGGCAGATGCATACTTGGTCTGATCAGATCACGGAAATAAGCGCTTTTGGACTGAGGCTTGCCTGGAATTGTAACAGTATGTGTGCACTGACCCCAGGTTGAGAGAATGCTTCGTTTCCAAACTCTGAGTGGAAACTGAGCACTTCTGCTCTTTCAGAGCAGCAGAGCCGTGAGAAGGTTATTTTTGTTTTTGTTTTGCTTTAAAGGAGCTCATGAGACATCATAACAGTTTTGCCCGAAAAAAATGGAGAGAAAAATTGCGAGGACAGAGTTTGAATGTTTTTATTTATTTTTTTTTTCATAAAGTGCTTTCAGAGTGCTTGACAGGGTTAAATAAAAAGGATATTGATTCAGAGGGTTTTGACCCAGCCTCTTCAAGCATTAAGCCTTCTTGACTTCACACGGCAAATGAATTCACAGGGGAAAAAGTTGAGGAGATGCAAAACTTCATGTTTTCTTAAGTTCCTTCAAAGACACACACTGTGGTGGCAAGAATGGCTGAGCTCTGTGCAGTTCAGGTCTCTTAAAGAAAATATATCTACATATCTACATTACAAAGATGGAGACTGAGGTTTTTCATAGACCACTAGGATGTGAGTCTGATC
This sequence comes from Eudromia elegans, assembly GCA_003342815.1. Classification (NCBI taxonomy): domain Eukaryota; kingdom Metazoa; phylum Chordata; class Aves; order Tinamiformes; family Tinamidae; genus Eudromia; species Eudromia elegans. Next base: position 9,552,451 of record PTEX01000006.1, read on the forward strand.
AGAGCCAAGATGAGAGGCATTTTGTGAGCTGTTTAAGCCTTGAATTGAGTCTGAATGTCTTCAGCCTTACTGCTAGTTTGCCCTGGCTTGTATAGATGCATAACAGAAGAAAATTATAAACCTCATTCCAACATGAGCAACTAGCTGAACTAAGTGTAATGAATAAATTAAATCAACCAGTTTAATCACTTTTTCCATTTGTTTTACATTGGGATGAAAATACTAATATTTACAAAAATACTTGGTGCTCTGAATTGGTAATAGTTGTAATGCTTTTCAACTAGTGTGAATTGCAACAGTGAATTTTCAGAGAGACTTTTGTTCATGTGAATGTGCGCAAATATAATGTGACTGAAGTGTTAGAACAATACAAGACAAAAACAGGAACAGAATAGACTATTCATTATTAAGTTACAAGGTGAGAGTATTTAATTTTTATGGCCATTACTTATAAAGGACATCATGACTTTTCCCACATGCCCTTTCCTCGCTCAAAATTGCTGCACGCCCATCTTTCTGAACTCATGGAGAGCCTGCCAGAGCCTCACTGCAGGTGCCTGCATAGGTGTACAAATGCATAGGAACTCTCTAAGGAGATCAAGCCTCAGTTAACAAAAAGATCTTTATAAACTTGCTTCTTTAGTAATAAGTTTCATGTTGGGGATCTTGCTAGCTACCTGCAATCTTAGAGATATGCACATACAGTAAAAAAAAAAAATATATGAAGGTATTGTCCAGTCACATGGTGGAGGAATCACTGATAACAACTTTTTCACCACATACACTGATACTCCAGGAGAAATAAAGAGGAACTAGCCACAGACGGAAACAAAAATACATTAGCTGTTTAAATAATCAATACATTTGATACTTGTTGTTTGCAGATGTAAACTGGCATGATACTGTTTGCTCTGAGAGAATTACTCATACAGTTTTCCATGTGAAGAAGCTCCTTTAGTGTTCAGGGTTTGCTGGCCAGACCCACATTTTAATTTTTAAGTGTTCAGAGTGGTTATTTCCTGAATATCCCAAAGCAATAACTCACTTTCTGCATATCTTATTCTAAGCATAGCACTTTCTAGCAGCACAGATTATAGCACTACACAAGGCTGCTGTATGCACCAGTCCTTGTGTGAGGCCAAGGCAGCATAGCAAGGGCTCAGTTGAGACCAATAGACACATTCTGACTTCTGCCTAATTGAGGTCAACTCATGCTCTTGATACATGTACACAAAGCAGTTCCGATTCTAATGGGGATTATGAGCTGAGATAATCAAAGGGGTAAGACCACATTATTTCTTTTTTCATAAAGTAATGTCTTTTATGGACATAGATGTATTTTTACAGAGACAAATAGCGAGAAAAAGAGATACTTACCTGTGTGGATAGCATCTTGTTTTCATGTGCCCAGTTTCTACAAAATTAGTTGCACAGAAATATCTCATAAGCCATAATTTTTGGTCATCTCCCAAGTCTACCAAGTGATCCAAGTCCACCAACAATAAGGATCCACCCGAGGGACCCTCAGAAGAAAAAGTAGTCTTTTTTTCACAGAAAATAAAACCATGACACATCTTATCAGAGTGAATGGGAAATAAACAACTACATGCCTTTGTCTTTCAGTTGAATTGCATTTAGATTTCAGTTCTTCTGATATTAAACAATATCTCTACAAATTTCATGTGCAAAGGATATATTAAATTATGGTGAGAGACATTCAGTGGTGAAAGGCAAAGCAGGAGACAAGCAAGCTGAAAGCTCTGCTAACCATCCCTATTTTGGCATGCAGCTAGATCTGACTGCACTCAGTGAGGCAATTTCCCCTGGAAAAATGTTGATGGAGCCAAAAATTAAACTGGTTTTAATGGATACTCTCCTGTATCACAACATTTTACTAGGAAATAGTAAATACCCAAGAAATTCAAGAAGAGAAGTAAAAATACAGACATCTGAAATATTCAATTTTAAGCTTCTTAAAATAAAACCTTATCTCTTTTCATTTCAAAATTAATTTTCATTTCTGCATTACTCTAGTTGCCATAGAATAAAGATAATAATACAAGATAAATCAGCCACATCAGGCAATCCTTAGTGACCAGAAGGCCAGAAGGGTAATTTGAAAAAAAAAAAATGTATGGAAAGTAAAAAACAGGAAATATGTCCCTGAGTGAGAACAAAGTGGTATAAGCACAGGACAATAGAAAATTAGTAGGCTAAATGTAACTAAAATGGGTTCAATGTATAAAACTAATGCTGATTATTTATTTTTTCTTGAACTCTTATGAGACCAACAGAAGGCTGTTGTCATTACTGAATTCCACAGAGGCCTTTCCAGAGTAATTTAATGTCTTTATTAATTGCGTAAATTGCACCTAAAGCTTGCATTGTGAATTCTGGGACTGGAATCCAAAAAGCCATAAAATGATAAATGAGTCTAAAAAACAAAAGAGGAAATTCAGTGCAGATTGTTGCAAAGGGATGCAGTGAGGAATAAACAGTCAAACAGCCTAATAAAAAATACCTGAAAAAAAGAAACAATAAAGGACGAATTATTCCTAAGCATTAACAAAAGGTGAATGGGGGAGATCAGCAAAGACCACAGAAAATGTGTGTTTATTCAATGATGCTCTTGTAAAATTAAATGAATAAATCACAAATCTGGGTCTGTAACACAAGAGTGGAAGTGTCATAGTTCACTTGTGCCACAAATAATCATCTTTGCTCAGCCAAAGCGAGGCCTCACCTAAAACACTCCTTGCAGTTTTTGGCTCTGCTTCTCAGATATGAAGTGCTTTCAAATATAGAAGAATTTTTTAAAAAAAGATCAGTTTAGTCTAGAAAAGAACTTAAACAGTGAGAATATGATAATGCCTGAAAATGTAACAGGTTACTATAAAAAAGAAAGTAGGTAAATATTATCCAGACCTACCACTCTAGAATATAAAAGCAAGCAGCCTAATTTCAGGAAGAAAGAATGTGATCTCTGAAAGCAGCACAGATAAAGGTTAGCCAGAAATACTACAGAAATAATTGATTCTGATTCAGATAGATGTGTGGGATATCTGGCACCTTGAGATCATATCCCATTCTGATAAGATCAAATATTATTATCACATTACATATAATCTCTAATGGCACCTTAAGACATTATCAAGTATTTTGAATATTTTACAGGTGGGATACCTGTATACAGAGAAAAGTCATACTTATTTAATTCCATTTCATGGCAAAAAAAGAAAGCGGGAAGAAATTGTAGAATTATGATTAAGAACAGTGTATTTTCTGGCATTCTAATATGGACTAGGAAGCCCTATAAGATCTGGCCGTGTATGAAACACAGAAAACAAGCACACAAAACTCTCAGAAATAGCACCCGATATGTATGGATGCTTCTGAAAATCCCCCTAATCTTTTTTCCTCAAGTCTTACCGTTTGAGTGTAAAGCACAGAAACTTGATTTTCCTTATTCTTCTCTGCTTGTTCACCTTCCTATTTGTGAAGGAACTAACTTGTAGGAAGCTGCAGTGTGGTGCATTTTGGGAAAACGTGGACTCTGTATCCAGTGCTCTGGAGAAGCACAAGGATGGAATCTTCCACACCAAGGTGCTCTGATACTCTTTGCACCCTCCCTTATGTCACTTTTGATACTGTGTAGGAGGAACTGAAAAAGAAAAAAAAAAAAAAGATGCTACTGAGCATTCAAGCATCCTTAATGCTTCACTGTTACCGCCAGTGGAGTTTAAGGAATCATTTTTCCAGAGATATTTTTTCCTGGCTCTGTGTGGTAGGCAAGGTGGAAAAATGTACCCTAAGTGCACTCACATTTCACTTTTCCGCTTTCTATATTCCTTCCCATATTCTGATGATGAAACTTGTTTTGGCTACAGTTTAACTGGCAGTCAGGTGAAATTCCTCTTGGTAAGGCATCCGCCTGCTCACAACTACACTGTAGCTTTCCATTGAGCTGTGTGAAATGACACACAAGAATTCCCCAGCTACTTGTACTTGTAGACCTCCTGGCCATGTGCAAATGAATTAAGTTGCTCAGACTAATGATGCTAATGCACTTTTATCATATATGAGAGGTGTGAAAAGAATTTGAAAAAGCTGTAAATAGAACATTCCTTCAGCTACCTCAGTATATGTCCTAATAACGAGAGATATAACAGGGAGATCACATTCATCCATTTGATGTTTAGAGTAGGGGAATGGTCATGTGATTTTCTGACTTTTTTATAACTTAATCAATTATTTGCAGTACAACATTGCTTAATTTGTTCTCAGGATTCTTCTACCCATCTTCACTAAAAGATTTTTTTTTTTTTGTCATAAAGATGGGTTTCGTATCCTAAACACTGATCAATACATTTCAATCTGGTTTATTTTGAACTTATTCTAAAAAGAACAGCATTTAAAAATTCCAGCTCCAAAATCTGAAATATCCAAAGTCAGAGACAGTTAGGTCTGTGGATTTCATTTAAGACAATTTATAATGTCACTTTAAGTGTCATGCTATCAAAGTATTAAAAAATATCTGCTGTAGCATACTGGAAAATTACAATATAATATTTACAATCCTTCTGGTACTAAGGTGTATCTTATTCCTATCTTTACTCTTCTTAATTCTGCAAGTTCTCTGTGGAGGTGAAACTCCCAACTGTATCACCCAAAGGCTCTGAATATTCTTACCAAATATCTAGAGATATAGAAATAAAAGGAATTATACATATTGTTTTAAGGAATGTTAGATGGAATGGACAGTGGGCTGTATCCATATATAAATATCTCATATATCTTTGGTCCTGTTTGCATGCTCAGAATTCTCTCAACACAACCAAGCCTAGACAGCAGGACCAAACAGCGCTGTGAAGACTAATTAGCATCAGTTTCCAGTCAGATTTGCTATTTTCCTCAGCTGCTATGAAGCTCACTATCGTAGGCACAATTCTAGATGAACATAGCTGTATTCTTATGAACTTGAGCTGTCCTGCATGAAGTGGCTGTAAGAACTACTCCTGCAGCAAGGATAGCTAAATCTCCATTGAAAATCAAATGGGGCTATATTTAAGTACATATGTCTATTTTAATAACTCTTGCTGAATAGGTTCTTCATCAAACGACAGGATATTAAATCAGATACTCCAGACAAAATGAGATTTGGCATAGAAGAGAAAAAATAATATTATTTGAAAGGAGGAAAAAAAAAATGTATGGGTAACATGGGATTTTCATAAGCACAGAGTGTAGGTCTCCAATTGCCCTGAAGTGTATATATTAAAATATTCAATGACATTTACTGGAGCTGATTAAGTACAATGCTGATCACACTTGTAAATCCTACTCATAAGTATTTTTATATATCTGAGAATAAAGAAACATAGCATGCTAATGACTATTCAGCACTCTAGGATTTCCTCAAATTTTATCTGTAAAGTATATGTGTGTGTGTGTATATATATATATATATATATCCTATAAAATATTGGCTACACTCCACTTACTGGCCTGGTGTTTCATAGCAAAGTATTTGACATGATGACCAAGTAGATGATAAAAGTCTTTTTAAGTACTGAAACCTTTTAAGCACTTTTTAATATTTTTTTTTTTATGTTTACAGTAATTCCCCTGATCTTGCTTTGAAAATCTTTTTAGAGTAAATATTGGGATCAGGGGATGATTATGTATCCCTCACTGATAAATCTACAAAATAAAAAGCTCAAAAAACATCCAAGGCAAAAATTCACAAAGACCTGCAAAAAATACACATTACAACACATTAATTATGCGATGACAAAGCATATATTTCACTTACCTAACCTGAAGCACAGAAAACTTTTTAAAAGGTGCTTATTGTCATAGCTAGCAGGTCAATGTGAAAAATAATTTTGCTTTGCATATATTTTCATTCACAACATTTTAGTTGATTATACGATATAGAGATAAGATACAGAGTCTGAGAGTTTGGATTTAATTAAGCTGAACGGCAAGATGGGATTTAACAGTTCAAAACAGATCTAGATTGAGCTTGGAAGTGATGTGAAGTGACAAGGAAGCACCACTGAAAGAATCGGGATTCTTTTCAGCAAGGAGAGGGAAGGATGTAGGTGACACCCTCTTCCTCCATGGCAACAGAGCTGAGGCAAAAACGTATTCCATATTTTGTCCAGGATGCCTGTGTAATAAACTTCCTTTATATCAAATTAATTAATCCCATGTGCGAATAATTTATTTTATCATGTAAGAAGCAGAAATGAAATAGGAGGACAAACTGTTGCACTTTCAGCTAATGCTGGTGCAATACGGGTCACAAAACCAATCACATCCTGGGCAGAGAAAATTGGCATCATAAATAATAATCCATCCAATGCCCCTCACACAGGAAATGTGAAAGTCTCACAGAATGTCAATAAACTAATTGAGTTTGAACAAAAACAGGGTGAAATTTCAATAGAAAACTGCAGACAGAACTACACAGGATCTAATTATAAGGTTTTAATGGGAATATGAATCTGATTAACTGCAGTGTAACAAATATTAAACCCAGAGCATCAGCTAACAGATTTTTCTGAAACTTTTTTACAGATTGAAAAGTTAGAGGACAAACAAGGAGACATTGGATAAAAGGAATAAAATAACAAAAATCAAAAACTGAACATGAGAATTAGTATATCAGACTAGAATGACACTACAACTATGCTACTATCCTATCCTTGAAGAATACATAGGACAAACCTTTTTCTTCACAGATCTTACTTTGGTCCATAGAGGATGCCTCTCTTCAAGAACAAAGAGAAAGTGAAAACTGACAGTGAAAAAGTGGACAGGCAAAGTGTGTTGCATTAGATCAACAAGCTGCTTGGTCCACGTCCTCCACTGTAAGATTTCCTGGGCCTGGGCTCTAATTCTGTGTTACGGTGCAGGAGTACAACTCCCACAGGCAGAACATTTGATCTGGATTTCTTTTTCTTGCCAGTCCCATTTTTGCAATTACTAAGGTATGTTACTGTAGGAGACGGGTTCGACTTTGACAGGATAAGTCTGTGCCCTTGAGAAGGGAAGCAAATAAGTTTGAAGAAGTAGCAAGGAAAAAGCAGATGTAGGTCCCGAGTTACCCCACGTGAATAAAAACCCCACCTAACTGAAGATAGAGACGCTTGCATGATAGCAAGGCTTTACCCTATCAGCAAGGCGCTGATGGTGCGTGAACAGGGCATGCAAAAGGACTTTAATCAGCCCTACATAGGGTGATCACCTGTACGGAAGCTATGTGGCTATAATTATCAGCATGGCTTACCAATAAATGGCTTCAGCTTGATTCACATTGAATTGTGGGGAGTCCTGATTTTCCCCGCTCATTACAAGAAAAAAAAAAATAATATTTCTGTAGAGGGTTTTTTTTCAAAATGTGGTTTTACAGTAAATGAACCTTCAACTTTTTCTCTCAGAGGAAAAAATTTCAATTTCTATTATTACTATACCACAATAGTGGAACTTCTTATTTAGAATTAAATACCACATAGGAAGTTGAAAAATTATGCTAAATAAAATACAAACTTGTGGTCCATGCAATTGGTTGTTCATAACCCTCTTGCTATGTTTCATGCAATCGTAACACTTTAAACTGACATTCTAGTAGACTATTAGCCAAAAATGAATATCCATGAAACACCAAGCCTGAGAAGACCAGGAACATCTGTGTTTGACTGGATCCATTCTCTGTAATCTGACATTTAGTGTCCAGTTTTGGAATCAGCACTCAATAGTCTTTTAGGAAGGTAATCTCTTGTAATTATGGTGGAGTTACATGGCAAAATATTAAATATTTGGCAGTCTTTATTATTTCTTTCAAAAAAGGTGGCATTTGTCAAAAGAAAATTTGAAAATAAAGGAGTAGTAGTGGTGGTATTTTGCCCATGTTTCAAATGAAATTTTATAGTCCCATTTTTTTTTTAACTGAGAGATTTTTAATATCCTGTTCTAAAATGCTGTAGAATTGTTTATCATTTTTCAGCTGCTATGTTTTATTGAGGAATGAAGTAATTCCTGATTATTAGTTTAGTAAACATTTAGAGAAGAAAGGTGTTGAATAAATACACTATTGTTACATTTAATTTGAAAGGTCATGTAATGTAGCTTCATAAAATTGTACAAATTTGAGATGATTAGCTATGAGGTCATCTGGTCTAGTTCAGCCACAAATAATTGAAATGAGATTTGCATTATTTCTACTGAGTCTCCTGGGTAATATTTCTTCAGCCATAAATTTCAATTATAGAAACTGTACTCCAAAGGTAAAACTAAATTTTCCCTCACTCAGTTTCATCTCACTCTCTGCTCATGTTCTTGGGATTACTCAAGGTACTTAATGTTCTTTTGTAAAAAATAAACCCCTAATTATCTTTTTCTTTCTTCATGCCCGGAAAGACAGAGGTTAGAGCAAAAACTTTCTCAGGATGAAAAATGAATGGAGAAAAGATAACGAAAGAGCTCAGTGATTGATTTGAAATGAAGCAATAAGCCATCGCCAAATACTAATCAGGCAGAAGGCAAGTAGGAAACGTTAAAAGGAAGGGGTTACAGTTAAATTCCCGTTGAGTCTCAGTGCCATCAAGCAATCTGAAAGGTGCTCCTAAAGGAATGTATTTCTTTTGACTAATTGCTCTTCCTCCCCATGTCACTGTTTACTAGACCTTGAGCTGTGTTGCCAGAAGTCAATTACCAAAAATTTAGATTGTGGGAAACAAGAAATAGCCATTTTTTTTATATTCTCCAATCTAGGTTTAACAAGTTTACTTATATCTATGTGTCTCCATTCCCATATACCTTATAATCAATTAGTTTGATTTTCTGTAGAATCATACAAATAGCTGTTTGTTTAACTATTTATCCACCCATTTATTTAATTCTTTAGTTCTCACTGTTCACGAGTGCTAAATTGTGAACTTTACTCTGTCATGGCAACGTGGTAATTCTTGTTTCATTGAGTTAGGGGTGTATGCTGTGGTTTTAGGACTTGGACAGTCAGACATAGCTTTACGATCACTATTCAGAGTTCTAAGTGCTTTTCCAGGTGTGATATTTTACTAATAGAGTGAAATTGCTATTACAAAATATTGTAGGAAGTTCTATAACACACTGTCTCTCTGTAAAAAGTCCCAAGTTTCCAATTTTCTCTGGTCTCCATATGCCACTACAAATATTAATATTATCTAATTTTTAGCCCTATCCCCACTACCTAGATCTCTTTAATCTTTGCCAGATTTCACTCATATATTGAATATTTAAGTTTTGTCTCATTTCTCTCTCAGTGTGTTACACTGCGTTTTTCCAGGGTGAGTTAATTATCTTAATTCAGTTAAGTAGTCCCACTGAGGTCAATGATCATATCTGCAAAAGAACACAGATCTCATATAGGTATCAACATGAATTGTCTAGATTTTTCAAAGTATTCATTGTGCTGAAGTCTACAATGATCTTCTTACTGGAACTTGAGAGTTTTTGATAACCAAGCCTTAAGTAAGAATTTTTAAATCACTCTCTTCTCTACCCTGACCAACTTTATTCCAGAGACTTTTCCTGTCCCCTAAATTCTGACTTGATACATATGTGCAATGTCACAAAATTAACCTTGAATCATATGCTTTACCATGTAATTTACTCCTTTTTTAAACATGGAATTAATGTACTAAATAATTCTGACCGCAAATTAGTGCTTTAATCTCTCTCCTTATTTTGACTCTCTACAGTATGCTATTTCTATCTATGGAACTGTGACTCATTTACAGTCCAAGGTTAAAGCTGCTCTACCCGGTTGGCTGCAAGCTGTTTATGACTTCAGATCTTCTAATGCCAACTGCTAGGACAGTTCCCTAACTATCCCAGTGTTTCCCTTATCCTCAGCATATCTTAAATTAGTATTTATACCAATCACCCAAATGGAAGGATTGAGAACTAGCAGAGACAAAATCCATCTCAGGCTGCACCTGCTCCTAATGATGTTATTTTATATCAAATAAAGGAATTTGATAAGACTGGATCCAGACCCGGGCATATGTAATTTGATTCACATGGTTATTTGCAAAACATTTCTTTTTAAAAAAAACAAGGTATGACCAGTTATAACTAAGGATTGACCAGTTATAATTAAGGAAGAAGCAGCAGATGCTTTTAGGTTGATGAGAAATAAAGCACTTATAAGGTTGTTAAATTTCAGTAACTGATCACTCTGAATTTTGTGATGTTCTGTCAATATTTATTCCTTAAATCCTAGCAAGAATATTTTTTGTAGCAGTAAAGAAAAATCTAAACAGCCCCCAAAAAGTTTTAAGTAATACCATCCTCATTTTTCAGATAAGTAAATTGAGATGGTAATAAGCAGTGTATAAGTTGATGGTTTTCTGTAAAAGTCATGGAGTTCAAATTGTGAAGAAGCTGGATTTTGTACCCAAATTCATATTTAGTAGATGGGGGATAGTTTCACTTGTAGTTTCTCCGCATTTTGTGGTAAGTGAAATCAAAGGTCTCAAAAATCAGAATTTCAAAGTACTTGTGAGAGGCAGAAAGCACCTGATAACTGAATTCTACTTATTTGGCCTTAGTGATCTTGTCAGTTCAATATCTGAAACATCAAGGCAGTAGTAATGTTTTTTTAGTTGTTTTCAGATGTGGAAGAATAAAGGGTTAATTCAGAAATGAAGTAAATGGTATTAGTCGTTTACTGTGATGTTAAATAATACAGAAAAAATATCAATACATATCAATACATTACAATGCATTTTAATAGTGAAATCGTTTATTTAGTGGGAGGAAAAAAAGGGGAAATTTCATTTTGACAAGACAGTCAAATACCTTCAAAAGATTACATGCAGAGGATAACTGGTCAAGGCAATGGCACTTTAGTATTCACCCTGTCATCTAACCCACAGTGTATCTGAATGCAAGATTTGTCTGTATCATTTAATATTGCTCAAAGCTCTAGAAATTGTGTTGTGACTTTGAGCAGAGATACCCTCTAGTGGTTACATTTTCAATATAGAATGGAAATCATGTGCCCCGCAGAATAGAGTATTTACCTAAGAACTAAAGAGATGAAAAAGAGCATTCCCTCTTTTCCTTTGCCTCTGTATCAGCAAAGGAAATAACCTTGGATTTCTCTGATATCTGACAAGTTAATTGCATTCCTCCTTTTATCGCTTCAAGTACAACACTGTGAGGCTTTCTAGTCTCTTGGCCCTGTTCTGGACAGATATGACAAAATTTAGTCTCCTGAAATAGATGTAATATCGCCTTGTGGTCTGTTTTCTTTGAAAATACTTTTTGACTTCATTTCCTTTGATGTCAACGCAGTATGGATTGGATATAAATTATTGCAGAAATGTTTTCTGCAGTTGGAGCAAAGGGCTCACATTTGGGGCAATGGATTTCACTCTTAGGCCCATCACTGAATTTAACCTTTGACTAGACATTTGAATATGTCATGTCTCAGTTTAAAATAGGTGTGAAAATGTTTGCTTCATTGATAGCATTTTAATGAAAATTACTTATGTAATTGTCAAATCTGTTAGGTTTGAGCAGAAAGTCAATTACATAAGCAGTGTTCATCAAATGTCATGAATGAAGCAAATAGTATTACACCTATTCCAAAGCAAACACACAAGCCATCAAAAAACAAACCCCCCAAAACCAGTATTACTGCCTGTTCAGAGAGGAGGCTCATAAAAAACACAGTCAGGGGTCTTCCCTGACCTTGTCAAAGGAACAAATCTCTCTCTATCACACATGCAACTTGGTCCTTTCTTATCCTCACTTTGCTGTGGCAACCTCTTTTCTGACCTGTTCTTCCTAAGGGCTTCAGATCTCTTGCCCATTAAATTGCCAAATTTAACATTTTTATCTGAGTGAATACTGGCAGATTGTGTCTAAGGCTCAGTCTTCAGTTAGGTGTAGGCTTTGGGTTAGCAATAAGGTTAGGGCTAAGATGCTAAGATGAAAGATGAAGATGAAAGCTAAGATGTCCATCAGGAATAGAACTATAAAGGAACGGCCAGAGGAGAAGTCTCTTTTCCAGCCTACTCCTTCTTTCAGGTTTGCCCCTTCCGGCCCCGATCTAGCTGGGCCTCTGGGCTTTGTATTGCTCTGCCATAATCCTACCATCACCCCCAGCACTAAAGACACTGAATTTTGTTCTGCAGTTCATGGATGCGTTATTCTCAAGGCTATGATGTGCATTATGATAGAACCAATCTCCTCTCCTCTCCAAGGCAGAGATGTTGGTATCTACTTCAAGGGAAAATTCTGGGTCTTGAATCCTACTAACACAGAGGTTTCCTGTAGCTCCTGGACTGGATTTAGCATTTTTTTATTGGCTCTGTTTAGGCTTTTCCCACTTTGTGAGTGTGCAGGGAAAGGTTGACAGAGAAGGGCAGATTTCACGGTGACTCAGAGGTAGTTGCCTTCCCGCACACACTGTTGAGGAAGCCAAGATCTGTCATTCAAGATTTGGGATTCTGTTCCAGGCACCGTGCAGCCAGAAATCTCATTGTGCAGTTTGTACGTGGATAAATGTATTACTGGAACATGGGTATCCAGGGTTTTCATTCATTGATGAGACCCCACAATTCATTTCAGATAGGAGATCTGAATAACCTTCTGGAAACTACTGCTGGCACTAACGACACTGAACACCATGGCTGAGAGTCAGAGTCATGAAACATTCCCTGTCTCATTATGCATTCCCAGGTAGCCGGTCACTAATAAGTTATTTAATATTTTAAGACCTTCACTCTGGTGGAGATTATTCTGAGCTACATTTCTCCATTTCCAGTCTGTTTTTCTTTTTCTTTCTTTTTTTTTTTCCATATAAGTGTAATACATTAGTCGTACATCATAATTAATCCAAATTTTTGACAAAATCGTCCCTTGAAGAAAGGCAATATATTCTTACACTAGCCTTTTAAGCATGATTCATTTAACAACTGTGATATTAAAGCTCTGATTGTGTAGTTCAGTGTTTCTGTTGCATAAGAAACATACGCATTTGTTTTATTACTGAGACATGCCTGGAAAATAAAACTTTATAAAAATGTAATTAATTGCACACTTTAAAGGTCACTATTAATAAAAACGATCACGTAGATTATTAAACCCATAGAAAGATTCATTAGTGATGCTTTCAGATATTGTTAAAACCAAATATCCTAAAATGAAAGTTAAAATGCATTTTGTCTGAAAGATACAGCAGATTCCTTGTCCCCTCCCATGGAGGAAAGACCTTCACAACTTAATGTGACTGCCTCAGTAGTTGAGTTATAAGGTGTTAGAGAGAAGTTGCTTCATAAATTTCAGTCATTTTAGTTCTTCATAATGTATTCTTCAATGTTTCATCAAAATAATCCATTTTCCAGGGTTATTATGAAGCTTCTTTTATTTCTATAAAGAATTACGACTTTTGAGAAAAATTTCTTTTTTTTTCCATTTCTCTTTTTTTCTTCACTTGTCATCATGAAAGTGTCACCAGCGAACATTAGTATGGCAATAGTTCAGTGAATGGCAGAAACATCATTAGTACCCAACTTGTCTATTAAGAAGGAACTCAGAATTGCTAATTATTCCCAATCAAAATTGTTATTAAAATTAATCTACTTCGTTTCCCACTGCCTTGAAAATTTCAGGTCCACCCACCCAATCTTTCTTTCTTTTATTCCATAATGGAAATAAGCTGTTGGATGTGTATGGCTGATTTCATTTATTGTTGATTCAGAGTAAGAATCTGGTACACTTAATCTATAAGTAGTCCCAGAAGTCAAAATATAGGGAGTTAATGTATAGTAAAGATTTCCAAAGAAACATAATCCCAAAATACGTTGGCCCTGACTCTTATTTACATAAAGGCCCCTTTACACATTCTGGCAGCAGCAAAGAACCCTAAAGTGTATTTAAATGTAATTTATGCCCACTCTAAGACTTTTTACGCTGCCAGAACTGTGCAAATGAAAATCAGGTCCATTATGTCTGAGGTTTTTTTCCTTATTTCTCCTCTTTCAACTGTTGCATGGTATATATCTATAAAAGCATTTCTTTATATCTTTGTAACTCCTACACTATCTTTTCCAAACACATTCAATCAATGCCAACAAAACAAATCTGGGATTTAAGAGCCAAATATTTTTTGGAGTTAAAATAGGGAAGTTAGGATTATTGTTTTGTGTATAATAGAAATTTAGTACTTTTTATGAAATACAGTGAATTTAAAATGCATTCCTTGATTTTTCTTTCAGTCTTCTGAGAAGCTATGATGGAGCATGTTCAATATCAGCGAGATTGCTTTTGGAGGGGGTGGGATTGGCTGAAAGATGGCTGGCAAAAAACCAAACTTGTGATCGTTCTTAAAAGTAGAGCAGTTAGGGCTGTTTTATAATGAAAAATGAAAATCATGGAAAAAGCCATGTTAAGTTGCATGTGCAGGAAGGGCAGTCATTTCTCTTGAAGAAAATATTTTAAAGGTGCAGATTTTTAAGGACACATGCTTGGAGCTCTGTGGACCAGAGAGGCCAGGGAATTGCCTACAAAGTGCAGTAACTTTGGTCCTTAGAGCTAATTGCAGAAAAGTAACATTTCTTTTCAGCTGCAGCCCTGCTCGTGGGCAAGCTGCATGTAGCTTGAGTTCGGGGAGATATACTGTCTCCTCTGAGAGTCTTTTCTCCAGACCTTCTCTTACCTATAGTTCTGGGTCTTGGCCTTACCCCACTTTTAATTTGTTTTTCCTTACTTTTATGCCAAGATTCCAAAGAATTCCAGCCTTTTCCTCTGCAGTAAAATCCTGTTGTTTTCATTCCCAGTGGAACCTAAAGCCGTAGAAAACCAAAGAGAACTTAACTCTTTAAAGATAAACATTTTTTTTTCTTTTTCTGAACTAATTTGTCAATTGAATACATTAGGTTCCAAGCCCATGATGTCCTGAAATTTCCCTGTTATTATCTCAAACCTATAGGAACTGAAAGCTTTCAGTGCTGTTTGGCAGCATGCTTATATCTGAGATGATTGCTTCAATCAATTCCACAAGCACTGGCAGTAAAGCAGTGTGTCCTGTTTGGTAACCTTGATTTGTACCCCTGTTCCAAAGAGCACAAAATGTTGGCTCTGGCTCGTCTCCCTCTTTTGTTCGTTATTCCAGTCTTAACTTTTGCTTATCCCCCTATTGTCCATTAGTGCTAAGATGCCTGTGGGTGTATGAGGTAACTAATGAACACTTCGTTCTGGCAAGGATTCTTTCAGGACAGCTAGCTGCCCATGAGCACCATCCAGGTTTGAACAAAAAAGAAAACTTTTTCCAGACCCTGCAGTGGACAATATAGTTTCCTGACCTCAAATATAAGGATAAGTACTCAAATTTAAGTACCTTGGCTGCTTAAACCATTGGTGTTTGTGTTCATGTCTTTGTTGGTGTTTGTGTTTATGACCAGCAAGTGAAAACATAAGATTTAGATTCTTATTCCCATTGTTCTTCTTGGATTTTCCTCTGACTATTTTTAGAGATGGCACAGAAAGTGAAAGAAAAATTGATGCTGCCAATTATCATGATGAGGGTGTAGAAACTTTGCCTCAAAATCTATATGATTAGTATCTTCACAAAGTCTTACAGAAAAAAATGTTGAAATGTCTTGGAGGAATCCAAATGGCAGTGTAAAGTGCAGGGAATTGATAAACACTCAGCCCAAAAAAAAATATTCAGACACATCAATAAAAAGTAGCTTTATTTATAAATCAGAAACATCTAAAATGAACATTCTTCTTCCTCTACCACACAGAGACTTAACCATAGTTTGTGTCATATGACTCTGTTCTTTATTTTCTCTCTGTCTCCCTTTGATTGTTTATCCAAAATATTTCTTTACTGCCTTCAAAATTCCTATTTCAATTATATTTTAAATATGTAGACTCTCCAAAAGTATTTGGATATCAGTAATGGTTACTATCACTGCTGGTTTTAATCCTTAGAAATAATAATAATAATATACATACCTGGACATGAAATAATTATATTTAATGTACTCCCAGTTCTTCCCTACCATTCAGTTGACTGCTTTCGTTAAGACTTACAGTAAAGCTTGCAAGAAATTCACTTTCAAAAAAAGTGATTTATTTATCTGTATTTCAAACCTTTTGATAGTTTAAATTTTGTATTAAGTACAATATATTACAAGTATTTAAACATGGACTTTTAAGATTTGAGTGTAGCTGGCTTGAACCTCATTCTGTTTGATTACCAAGTTAATTTAAACTGTGAATAGTTCTCAATTGTTTTGAATGGTTAAATATTCATAACCCTTATCACCACTACAGTTTTGACTTTATCTGAACAATATTGGTTCTACCTGACAATTAACGCTGAGGAGACTGGATTCCTATGCTACCTCCAGGTAGTTCACAAAGTCCCTGAAACTTAGGTAGTGAAGTGGTTTAGATAAGCTGTATTTTTTCCAGTAAGAAAAACGTTTGGGATAGATTTACTTATACTTTGGTTTTGGCCATTCTGGAAATCATTCAGCAAAGCATTTTTCCAGTTTATTAAATATTACATATGTAGGGACTATGCACATAAAAATTTTGAGTGACTGGCTGTCAGAACCCAGCACGCTCTAACAGTATTCTTTTAGATATTTCACACATGGAATGTTCCATGTTTAATATAAAAGTTTATTTTGAAGGTATTCAATGTTACACACGATTTTTGATTTAGCATAGTGATACAGCAATATACTGAAATCACAACACAATGTATGCACTCAGCAGAATATAGCAATTGCAATATATAGATTAACCACAATACCAGTGTCTTTTCCATTACTGGTCTCTACAATATGCTCAGTCTCACGATGCTGAGCACCCCCAGGAAGGAATACAGAAATTTAAAGCAGCTCTATCTCACTCTTTTCTTTTACAACCCTTTTGTTGGCGGTTCAGTTTTTATATTCCTGGTTGTGCTAAACCACTTCTACGCTCCTCACCATATGGTCTAGCTAATTCAGAGAGACATTCATACTCTTCTGATAAACTCAGGAAGAAACATTTGCACTATCTGATCCACTCGACTGGGGCATAGTCAGCTGATCCATTCAACATAACCATTCCTCTAAACCAAAGATGACCCTCTGGTCCCCTTTGTGCTGAGACAAAGTCAGTGCCACAGCTTTCTGTGTCACAACTGTGGTTAATGAGAGATGCCCACATTATCCCTGAGCTTCATGGGCACCTCTCCCTTGCTCTCCTCCTCTGAGCCTTTCCTCATTTTAGGAGGTTTATTTGTTGGTCATATTGATGGAAATAGAATCGTTTTCCTTGATCAGGTTAAGAATTGTCTCTAGTGACATCTGACTCTTGTCGGTGAACCTTAAGATGCTTTTAGAATATTACAATTATACCAATTTTCATGTGGGCAAACTAAAGCAAAAATAAGGTAATCAATTGTTATCTGAGAGTTTTAAAGCTCTGCTCATGTACACACTGTTGTGCCTAGCACAGCACATTGAATAACTGAGACACATAGCCACAGGGGCAACTGATGGATTCAGCCAGCCTAAAGAGAACAAAGAAAGAGTGAAATTATTGATTACTGCAATGGGTGGTTTTCACTTATCATAGCAGCCTATCATTGTGGTAGCCTGAACTTTAAGATTCTTTGCAGGTATCATGACATAGAAGAGTTTCAGGTGGAGTATAAGTGAGAGAAGACTTCTTTGTGAATCTTTACAGAGAACATCTCCTAAACATGAAGATTTAGCAAGGACAAAGGAAGAAAGAATCTAAAAACTAAGGAGTGGACCCTGAAGGGTCATCCAGGTGAACAGAGCCCAGAAACTGTCAGTCTTTAGAGTTCATCCTTGCTTCAAATCCATTATACCACACTGCAGAACCACCTCTTGACCTTTGCACAGAAAAGACAGAAACAACCAGCAGACCTAGCAGGGTAGTGCCTTAGCTGAGGAAGCCTCTATTCAATAACCTAGGATACATCACAACAATATAAAAGAAGCTCTGAAAGTCTACAAATATCTGCAGAGCGAGAATCAGAATGGTTAAGGATGAGCAAGAACCCAAAGCAGCTAGTTTATTGCTCAGCATTGCCTTCTGGACAGGAGCTTTCCAGACAGATGTTCAAAAAAATGAAATTGTGCTGTTCAGAATTACAGGACCATAGCAAAGATAATATGATAAAAACAAAATAAAACAAAGCACTACACACCCCCACCCTATCCCCCCC
>PTEX01000006.1:9570729-9711990 GCA_003342815.1 Eudromia elegans
AATTGGTATAGCAGATCTAGTGCTCTAGAAGTGAATTTACTTACTTAGTGGGATAGTTAACCCAAACCACACTATAGTTTTACCAGATTACGTTGTTCACAATGTGTTTGCTCTGGTACTAAAACCAAACATTGTTGCTTTACACCAGCAGATAATATTCCTACAAAATACACACAGGTTTCCAGGAGAACAAGATTGCTTCCTTACCAATAGGAGGAGAAGGAAGACAGGATCTAAATATACATAAGAGCATAAGATTTTATGAGTTAAGCTAACACAGACCTTACCTGAACTACACTGAAGCAGATAGGCTACATAACCGAATAGGGCTCTCAATCTTTGCCTACTCTGCAAGCTCCCTGCTTGCTCTTGCAAGCCAGACCCCAGCAGACGGAGCTGTAGCAGAGAGCAGGGCTTGGATATCCACCCTGTAGCAGGGAGGAGCACGGTGCAAACCTGGGTGCAGGAGCAGCTCCTCTAATCTATTGGCTTGCAGTTCCAGGTCGTTGAAAGACTTTGAAGGGACTGATTCCTCTCAGCACTGCGTTGGAGAGCTGAAGACTCATGACCTCCAACTACAACTGCACATTTTTATTGGGGCAAAGATCCTTTCTGATATTGAGCAGAACCAGAAATCAGGTCCCTTATAACAATGTTTACACGTTTCCTGCAAGGCTTGTTCCCCCTTGTAAAATGCCCATCTCATTTTCCCTGATGCATGACATCACAGACCTTCATAAACATCTTTCTTTTACTATTGCCCTGTTGTAGGTGTTCACCTGAGTCAATATATCTGACACAATTAATTGAAATAAATCTATAAATTTGGAACAGCTGCAGCTTTGTGGAAAAAAAATTGCTTTATGGACACAGATCTATTGTCACCCCCCGCAGAGTCACATTTTCACCTGCACACATAAACACAGAGCCACTCATCATACATGCCTCTGCAGCCATTCTTGATAGCCTTCATTCCCCTTTAAACCACCTGTCAAAACAGCCCTTTAATTAGGTTAAGCCGTCTGGCTTTGTGAAAAGGTTTTACTGTACTCCCTTATCCTTGCTCTAAAATTAATAGTTTGACCAGCTTCTAAAGGGGATAGGTTTTTGCACTTGTGAAAGTCAAATTAAAGCCACCTTTGCCAAGCAGGATAAAAAAAAAAAAGGTCTTGGTGTTTGAAACTTTGAAAGCAGCACTTCATTTATTATGATCTTTTTCCAGTGCCAAAGTACAAATTATGTAAAGAAATGAAACTGCAGCTGCAAGGAAGCCAAAGTTGTAACATGTCACACATGTCACCCTTGCATTCAGTAGGGCAGTTGCAAGATAATGAAGAGATCAAAGGACTCAGACTTTACTCTGCACAACCCATTTATAGGCCAAGACACCAAGGAAGAGTGAGAGTCCCTCTGCTTTGCTGTGATCTCACTTACGCTTGGCTAAGTGAGCGACCTGTTTCTTGTGGCTGTCAGGGTAACTTTGTGCTGGTCGTGTGAGTCACCAGCTCCCTGAACACTGGCTTAGCTGGGAATTGAAAATGCTCCAATGATACTGAAACTTCAGAGTAACCTTTTTATCAAGTGACAGTGGTAAAAATGAGTCTGTCTAGGAAGAAGGGAGTGGAAGTAAGCTGTGATTACATCCTAGTAACTTCTAAGGGAAATTTCTAAGGGAAAATGTGGAAAATTCCCACTTTATTGATTCTAACTTCATCTGTCTGATTTTCCTTCAGGTCTGTGAGGTTTCTTTTGTTATGGTAGTTAATACAAATATCTCATGCTAGTTCTTTATAACAGTACCATGTTGAGGATCTGCTTAGAATGTGGACCCGGATCTGTGAAATTATTAAAAGATTAACACAATCTCTGAGTCCTACAATCTATTTGAGAAATAAGTAGAAAAGGAAGGGAAAGATAGCCAAGTAAAACTTTGACTATTTGTATTCTGATAGTTACCCTTATTTTTTTTTTCCTGAAAAAAAATCCAGTCTTTATGCATAATTCTACTTATCTGGTATCAGTTTTATACTATTTTATACTAAAAATCTACCAATCAGGTAGATTTTTACTCCAACAAAGTTGATCTCATTGCTATTAAGTGTTTACTTGCTTGTTTTATTTTCTTGGGAAATGGCTGAATCCTTTCTGCTTGGCAAAGCCTTATTTATAGACTATTATGCTGGGATTTCTTGATGCTTTTGTTTATGTACTATATAAGAGGGCCTTACAGAAAGGAAATTTAACACAAATACACACTGTGTTCCTAGGCATGAAGTAAACAGTATATTTCTAATATCTTATATGAGAGGTTTAATAAGTTCACCTTGCTTTCAGACCAGGGTTGGATTTTGGTTTGGTTTCCTTACAGAAATTGAGAACTGTGCTGGAAACAATAAAAAAGACAGGGATTTGTTAGAATGCTTTTCTCACATACTCCCTTCTCAGTAGCTCAGCTCATCACACAGTGACTGAGAACTTGTGTCCTAGAGGCATTTTCTGTTCTGGGTTTGGGTAGGGGTGATGCACTACTTACCCAATAATGCATGAATATAAAATAGCAATTAGATTTAATATAGTTGAATTTATGAGAGCAAGCAATCCAGTCTGAGCCAGAGCTGCAGAGAGAAACTCAATTTTCTTGTATCCCGTCTTCACTTGCCCAGGCAATCAGTCCAGTGGTGCATAACCTCATTCATTTAGCAAAAAGTCTGTGCTGGGTGGTATGATGACTCAATATCTTATTCTTGCTATTTTCTTGTATCCTTGTAGTTGTTGCTCTATTACTGCAAAAGTTTTAATTTTGTGCAGGTTCATGATGTGATTGTTAATGCTTGTTCTTCATCAAAAGTTTAATGGATGTGAACAATAATCCGCGGCATTAAAAGGGGTTAATTGGGCACACAGGCTTCTCTGCAGGTCTTCTGCTTCACTACAAAATCCAGTGACACTGCAAAAAAGCATCTTCTTGGTAAAAATGCAAAGCTTCTATATAACACACAAAGCATACTGACATCATTCTGACAGAGTACTATCCTCAGCCATTATTGCCATGTAGGATTTCTTATAAATACCTATCAAGCATTTAATTCATTTTGTTAGTGGTCATTTTTATGACAACAAAAGATAGAGGGAAAAAAGCTTCTCCCTATAAACTCCTTGCTCTTACAGCATGTGGCACGTATTTTGTAATTCAGTGAATGCAGTGAAAAAAGACCATGTGCTTGCATGAGCATGTGATAAGAAGACATGGGGGGAAAAAAAAGAGAGAAACAAAAGTTTCAGTGAATTTGTTGGATTTTTTGTAGATTCTTTTTCCCTGCCACACTTCATCCATCGCATTTTCACTTTATAGCTTTGCAGGAAAACAGTGATCAGTGCCTGAAAATTGTAAGGCATTGAAACATGGGCTTGGACAATGCTACATATATATATATATACATATAGCTGTAGCTGCTCCTAGGTGAGAAGGTTGTCCAAGTATTCAGTCTATAAAAACTTCTTGTCCTGACATCCCTTAACTACTGCAGCTGATGACAATGGGGCAGATGCTGACACTTCTCCTCACGATGTGAAAGACCTCATGCTATTAATACGACTGGTATTAGTGGCTTTTAATGTTATCCCTCTGAGTAAAGCACTGTGGAATGAGAGTTGAACCTTCAGATTCTGGTCCATATCATAAACTAAAATGAAGTTCCAGCCTTCAGTCTTCTGTGGTTCACAGGAAAAAAAAAATGGATATAGTATGTGATGGTGTTTATGAGTCAGAGAGACATTGCAAAATATAGACATGGTTTCAGAAATTTCAAATGAAAGGTATTAGAATACTTGTACTTGTTAGTTGTACAAGAATTATCTCTATATTATTACATTTATATACAATGCCACAAACAATTCTTGAGAGATAGGGAGCTGATTTCTGTGCACACATGGGTAAGCAGCTGCAGTGTGGTTGTTTACTCACACACTCACTTTCCCACCTGAGAGCCAATAGGATGAAGATGCAAAACACATCCACAAATTTTATCTGACGATAGAATATGAGACAAGCCAGTGAATGTGAGTGTAACCACAGGAGACAGGCCACACCTTAGAGAGGATTGTTGCAGTATAGTCGCAGGAGCTCTGCCATTATTAGAGAATTATGCAATGGAGTAATTTATCTGCTGCAAACTTTGGCCACTAGTGCGCACTGAGGAACAAAACTGGTTGATGGCGATGTTTTTAGTACATTCTCTGGTGTATTCTTATTCAAGCACCCCCTCTCTGTTTTGACACAAAACATCTGGAGTAGTGATTTAAACCAGAATATTGACATTGACTAAGTTTTGTTGAGACAAATTTCCTTAATACACACAAGGCCTAAGTGACTTAGGACATTTAGTTCCATCCAAGGTAAAATCAGTCAATGTGCTTTTCATGAAGTAATTTAAAATATTATGAAACAAAAAAAAATGAAAAAAATGCTGGGCACTTTAACATTATCCACTTGTATGCTGTATATATTTTTCGCTAGAGTAAATCATGTAATAAATAGTAAGTCACTGGAGGAAGCCCCACTTGTTTCACCGTATGCTAGAATTTATGTTGGCAGGATTTGGTATATGCCTCAGCAGGGAGATGCGACTCATAATAGCAGCCAGTATCATTCCACTCACTTCTTTCAAGCAAGAATTCTGAGTATTTTACAAATTATGTTTAAGGCTCACATCCTCACTGGGCTAATAATAAGTTATTATCTAATGATAATCTGAAGTATTATCATCACAGAGTTGGAGAAACCTAATATAAGAGAAAGTGTAGAGTCTGGTCTTTTGGTCCTGTCAAGATAACTTAGAAGTAATGCTTTGGGTTTTTTTTAGCAGGTCTCCTGGGTAGAGCTCCCATTTTATTAGAGGTGCAAACCAATGGTTAATAAAGTAGCTCATGAATGTGTAACGTCTAACTTTGTGGTAGAAATTATGCAGCTCCTTAGTACATAGACTGTGCTTGTATTGAAATCAAAGAGACACGGTCAGCTTGACATCAAACCAATTACTAAATAAGAGCTAAAACTGCATGTACAGACATTTACAAGGAGCTCACTGCTCCTTCAAAATTGTATGGAGATTACTTACATATAAATCAGAAATTTTTGGCTGATTCTTGGCAGGTCATAATCCCCATTTTTTTTTCTACATTGACCACTCTGAGGTTCAAAGAGTTTAAATACAGAACCATTCCATCCCTACAGAGAATAGCTGTTCTATCTGGACTTGTACAAGCATTAAAAGGGTGAAAAGACCTCATGGTCTCATCCTCTCATATTGCCTGCCCACACAAAGAATAGACCTTATTTGGCTGCAGGTGAATATTGTGCCTGGAAGAATGGAGAGGAATCAAAGGGAAGTAATAAATAAATAAGTAAATAAATGATAAAAATAAAGTGTTTTCTGTTCTATTCACTTGCTGGAAAAAAAAATGTTAGGCCTCTGAAGATCTGATCTGCTGACACTGTAAATAGGATTGTACATTTACAGATCTACTATATTCATCTGTCTGTGGAGGCTGAAGTTGTACTGTGCATGCAAACCAGGTTCTGATTGACTTTGAAATAACAATATTTGTTGGGTGTAGTGTGAAAACCTAAAGAGATTTTTGTAAACTTCCCTTGAAGTGAAGTTATCTTTATGAATAAAATAATTACCCAGTATTGTTTTTTAATGTTTTTAATATATGCTCAAGTCATAACAGCAGAGAAAAATTAATTATCTTTAAAGTCTGCAATATTCTGGACTTCCTCTGGCATCTTCAGTCCAAATTGTTTAAATATCTGTCTTGCATAACTGGAAAATTGTTACAAAGGCTATTATTCAGTATAACAGCCTTAGAGGTAGACATGGATTAACTGTTAAGATATTCTGGAAAATAAATCTTAGAGATGTTTTTTATATTTCTTTTTTTTTTTTTTTTTTTTTTTTTTTGGGTGGTACCAGACAGAAATTTAGAAAAAAAGAATATTGAGAGAGGCTGAAATAAATAAGTAGAGAAGATACAGTTTCTTTTTAGGTGGGGTCTCTTTAGGCAAGTATGCCTGGAATGACTGTGTTGTTCCAGGAACCCAGAGGTGCTTTCCGCAGTGTCCAGAACAGAACAGCCCTGAAAAGCCTTCCCGGAGCTGTGCTGGACAAATCCCTCTTTATTTGGACAGCAAGATGAGTAGGGGTGAGAAAGTGAAGCTTAAAGTATCTGGCACATTCATACCTGAATATGTATTTTTAAATGATGAGCTCTCAGGGGATTTTTCTAGTCTTCTGAATGCGATGTGTGCAGTTGGGCAGACTCAGCCTGCTCACACAGTTAGTGCTTGTGCAGTGAAACTTGTCTCAAGTTCTGCCCCAGAGCATGGGGATTTGTGCTGCTTTGCAGACACCTCTAGGTAAAGGTCATATAAGACCATACAGGAAGCCTTGAGGATACTCTAATGTAGTTCCTTAAGAGAGGGAGCTGTTTACTGGACATGGACATCACAAAACTTTCACTGCTTTTCATAAAAGTCAGGGTTTAGGTAAGGTGAGCTTTCAGATGGGGCAAGGCAGGTGGTTATTCCACCACCAGAGGTGCCTTGAACCAGCGAGTCCTCAGCTTTACAGGAAAAAAGGCATTAGGCTTAAGCACCAGAGTACTTGCAGTTTTACAAAAGTAGAAAGTCTGAATAAAAGTGAAATTAAAGATATTATCATGAATACAAGAGCAGACATATTGGATAATAATACAACAACTCCTCTAGCTTTTCCCTTTGTAACATGCAGAAATAATTGGTGTCAGCAGAAGAATGCTGTCACCAGTGCATAAAGGTCCAGCTTATGCTCTTACTGAGCTTTTAGTTGCGTGGCGTCTCAGCTGGTGGAGCAGCTGTACTGCATTCCCCTGTAATGCAGGAATAATATCCTAATAAATGTTCTCATCTGGACTTAAACGTGAGCTTCTTCTTTTGTATCTATGTGAGCCTGTCTTCCAAGCTCCAGCAGAGTTGCAGGGCTTTTTAGAGCCAGGGATAACAACTCAGTGTGACATTTAAGCAAACTCTGTACTATGCTTGCTTGTACCTTGAGTGGCCAGAGACCAGCCTTTATGCCATTTGTACATTCTGAGTCACTTTTGTCTGCCTTTGAAACTAGTGTCCATAAAATGAAAGATTAATGAGATCATCTGCAGCCCTCTCTCGCGCAAATAGCATTCACCCCCTCGTCACGTTGCCTCCACAGCAGTGACATTTCGCCCGCTTCACACAATACTGTCTGATATTAGAAATGCTAGGGGGTCACTTCTCTCAACCTTCCTCTCCTAAAACTCTTGTGCCTGCACAAAAGTAAGTGTGATTCAGAACCTGCAGGGATTTCCGAAAATTCATTCCTCTCTATAAAATGCTCAGCCCAAATGCTTACTCAGGGGAAAAGTCAGTAACAATTGCTCTGCTAAAGATCAGCTCTTACTGCCTGAAAGAATTAATTTCTTCTTGGCTGGTAATGAAGCTACTAAAACACCCTTTAACAAGCCACAACAGACTAACAATATGATCATTCTAAGCTGATGAACTTTCCAAAATTATTTCTTGATTTTTATACACATATTTTTTTCTGGAAACTGATACTAACATAACTTCTACACCTGGTGTAAAAGGAGGTTCTGTAAAAGAAAGAGACAGAGAGATAGAGAGATAGAAAGAGGAGGAGGGAAGAGAGGGAGGATAGGAGGAAGAGAAAAAAGGAGGAAGAGAGGAAGGGAGAGTGAAAAGTGGTGAGGGAAGGAAGGGAGGAAGCAAGGAAGGAGGGAAGGAAGGGAGGAAGGAAAGAAGGAAGGAAGGAAGGGAGGAAGGAAGGAAGGGAGGAAGGAATGAAGGGAGGAAGGAAGGGAGGGAGGGAGAAACTTCATCATCCTCTTACCCAGTAAACTCTTGTTAAGTCATTCATGCTAAAATTAAAGTTTCATCCAACTAAACGTTTATATAGAGTCACTATCTGTATTATGAAGGAAACTATAACTCTGCAACTCATAACTCATATGTGTCCTTTTTTCTTAATTAACTATTTACCTAAAAACCACCTGGTAACCTGCCATATGCACTCAACTCACACTTCAGTTTTTCATTGTGACTGCCTTGTCACTGTGATGTCCAAGAAGGCCCTTGTTAAGGGTAGAAGGAATGGAATGCATGTCCCATTGTCCCTCCTTGCATAAGACTCCAAGTCCTGTGCTTCTTTGTCCCTCGTCTGGGAATTTCTGTGGTACAAGGCAGAGCATGCATTAAAGTAGAGGTATTGCTTTAATGGATCATTAGCTTTCTTACTGGAGATTTCAGCAAAGGAAAATATTCATTGTGGTCACTGGTGAGCACAGTATATATATTAAGGGATATGACACAGGTGTTTTTACATCCAAGTTATTCTCTGCTCCTACAAAATCCAGTGCTTTAATAGAGAAACTAAAAAGAGACGAATTTTAGGGCTTACACAGCTGGAAGGTCAAGATCTTAATTCAGACTATGAAAGAGAGTTAGAATCTCCATATGCTCTTTGGTTACCAGCAGGTGTCCTATGATGACTCTCTTCTGCTTTGGTTGGATAAAGGGATAAAGAGGGAGGGGGGACTCAACAAACAGACAAAAAAAGGCATAAATCCAAGAGTTTCGATTTGAAACTTCATTTTTCCCTCTTGATGTGCCTGCTAGAGACTAAAACAAATGTTAAATAGGGCAGTGGCAAGAAAATAAACTGCAAATCCAAGAGTCAGGAGACTTGATAGTAGAGTAGATACAAAATAACGATAAAGCTTTGGGTGGGAGTAGTCTCGTGATTAGAGACTCTACTTTCCCTTTCATCTCAGATCATGTTATAAAATCCAGTGAAATGAATCTTTGTAATCGTAAAGCTGATTGCTGCATAGGTCTGGGAAAATGAATACTGTTATTACTGCTGCTCTCGTGCTCTCTCTCTCATACTCTATCTTGCTCACTCACTAAGTCTGCAGTTGGAATGTAGGAAAAAACATTTCTCGGAAAGCATGAGAATATATTTTTTACTAGTTTTTGATATTTCCATGGCCTGTGGTCACAAAAGAATTTTCTCCATAAAGTGATACTATCTCAACATGAAAAAGAAAAAAAAAGAAAAGAAAAAGAACTGAAAATCAGACTTGGAAAGGAAATAGGCTGAACATTGCTGACCACAATCTTCTACTAAGAAAGGAGATGAATAGAGACAGCCAACCAAGGGGGGCACATGGAAGGGGAAGAGGCTGCTAACTAGAGCATAAATGGTCCGGTTCATATTCTTTTAATGTGTGTGTGACCTTTTAGTGCTTGTGTGAACTCTAGTGGCCTTTGCTCCCTTCTGGGAGCCTGTGTTGTCATCATCTGAACCTGTGGACACAGCATCTTACTTACATGGATGTTAGTTTTTGTCGAGGGACCCCAGTTCACATAGAGGTTTGGGATAAATCTGGCTATACCTGTTTTCTTAAAACAAACACAGCAAAAAATATTTTTATTCTAATAAAACATAACAACAGACAGAATCACAGAACAGTTGAGGTTAGCAGGGGTCCCTGAAGTCCATCTAGTCCAGTCCCCTGCCCAGAGCAGGATCAGCTAGAGCAGGTTGCTCAAATTCTTATCCCCTCAGGTTTTGAATATTTCCAAGGATGGAGACACCACAGTCCCTCTGGGAAACCTGTTCCCAGGTTTGACCACCTTCATTGTATTTCTTTCTTCATGTCTAAATTGAGTTTCTTGCATTTTAGTTCACGACTGATGTCTCTTGTCCTATCCCTGACAAGGGATAGCCACTGACTCAGCCTCACGCAAGTTTTCTTTAAAAAATAAAGCAATACATACAGTGGAGACAGATCAAAATAAAAGGTTTAAAAACTCACCTCCCCAACATATTTTTGCAAGGTAAATCTTTTCTGCATTCTTTCTCTCAATTCAGCAGCTTTCGGGGCCTCTTTGAGCTGTAACAAATTCTACACAGCCCTCTCCCTGTGTTTGTTTGACTTGGCTGTGTGTTTGCTTCCTACTCCTCTCAGGAGCCTCCTCATCTTTGCTTCTCTTGGATGCTCCCTACTTGCCCCTTCTCTCAATCTCCACTGACCCCTCATGCACTCTGTAGCCTCCCTCCCTCCCACATGTAAGCTGCTCTCAAAGAGGCATAATCTCACCCTTGGTCTCCAAAGGGATCCAAAATTTAGCAGCTTGAAAGGTCAAAAAGGTGGTCTCCTTCCCTGCTGTTCAGCTACAATTTTTTTATGGAACATAATATACATCACATACTGCAGAATACAGACAAATGAGCCAGATACTGTTCATTATTACCGTGTGTGGCAAATACTGGGTCAGGTTGATAAACACTCCTGCTAGCTTTTCAGTACACTGGTGGAAATTTTCCAAAACTCCCCATGAAAACACGTATTAATCCAAGCCAGAATAGTTTCTGTTATGAAGTTAATATTGCATTACACTGAAAGGAGATAGTGGGACTAATGTACAGGGAGGTATAATCTGACAGCTGACATATAGAAGGTACAGCCCTCTATTGCTTTTGCTAAAATAATTATATGTACTCAAATGTTCTACCAAAATTAGATGTGAACAGACTGAGCTTTCTAGCTCTTTTACAGTGGATACTACTCCATTATCCTTTTTTATACAGAGAGAGAATCTAAGTCAAAGACAGTAACAAAGATCACTGTAGAGCTGTCACGTGCATTGGTCCTAGAGTTTGTATTACCAGCGAAAATTTGAGTAACTTGGCTAAAGCAACACAGGAAATCTGTAAGAGAAACAGGATGATATTCCACCATTGGCTTTTTCTTTTTCTTTTTCTTTTTCTTTTTTTTTTTTTTTTTTTTTAACCCACAGGGTCTCCATCTGTTAATGAAGAAATGAAAGATTTAATTCTTCTGGGTACATCCTTATGTCACCAGCTTTGATTGATTGGCTTTAAATAACAAGGATGAGGGCAAGAGAAGTATTCAACTGAAATGCCATCAGAAAACGGTCAAACGGGTTTTCCTACATTTTTGAGCAGGAACATTTCCTGTAACTAGAGTATTTCTGAAAGCATTAGTCTTTTGACCTCAGAGGAAAGTTAAATTAAAGCAGTAAAAACAAATAAAAAACCTACCCAATATTCATCCCACTCATCAAAGAATCACAGAACAGTTGAGGTTGGAAGGGACTTCTAGAGATCATCTAGTCCAACCTGCAGCTCCAGCAGGGACCCCTAGAGCACAGGGCACAGGGTGGCATCTGGGTGAGTTTTGAAGATCTCCAGGGAAGGAGACTCCACCACCTCTCTGGGCAGCCTGTTCCAGGGCTCTGTCACCTTCACAACAAAGTTGTTCTTCCTCACATAGAGATGGAGCTTCCTGTGTTTAGATCATTAAAATATAATATTAAAACATATTTCAAACTGTTGAGCTGTTGAGCTAGTAAAGGGAATTTTCCACCTCAAGGGATATTATCTTTAACCTTTTGGGCCTTTTGATTTAATAATTCTGCAGTGTGATTGAATTCCAATAATCAGGTGTCTGGGAGGAAGACATGGCTGGTGCTGAGCTGGTAGTTCTCAGGGTGAGCAGATGGCCTGCATTGTGTCTGGGAAAAAGCAGCTGATATTTCTTGTTAGTTAAGCTTGCACTGTGCTGCAATTAAATAAATGCAGTAAAAATACACACTTAGTCTTTTGTTTTTGTTTTAAGAAAGAGCAGATTCCTCATCTGCTTGTGAGATAAGTTATAATGTATTTTTAAGTACAGCTTTTATCTCTGCTCAGCAATAAACGACGGTTTATAAACAATATCCCTGCCATAAGGTAAGGAAAGATAATAGACCTGATTTGTAGGCAGCATATGTGCTCTTGAATTCAATTTATTTCCTTTTTTTTATTATTATTTCTCATATTTGCCTAAGGCTTTTCTTCTGTTTGTTTGGAGTTTATTCCAAAAATTAATCTTAAAGACACCTCTTCAAATTATGCATTGCTTCTGTTATTAATAAACTGTAATTCAGACATCAGTTAAATCATCCTCAACATAATCTTAAGAGAGGCAAAATTAACATAGCTCTAGCTAATTATTGTGTTAATTCTACAATCATTAATGGAATTATCACACAGCCAAAAGACAGCTTCTGAAATTTATTTATCTATCTAGTGGAGACACAAGTTTCTCTTTTTACCTGATGTAAAAGCCGTAGGATCATGCCCCTTTTTTCACACATTATTATTATTTAAGACAGAAAAATAAAATTAAATTTGTATAGTCCAAAGAAACCTACAAAACAACTTTGTAAGTTTCCTTTCTGCCTAATTGCTCATGAGAGATGCCAACATCCAAATCTGTGATTCTAAAATCTCCACTAAGATATTTCTAGTTCTGGAAGAACCTAAATTCTCTTTTCATAAGGACCACTGAGTTTTTGAAAGTTTTGTCTCTTTACCAGGTAGCAGTACTTTGATGAAGAGAATTAACACTTTGTTAGCTTTTGTAACAGAGAAATTTGCCAATATTAGAGCAGCAGAGAGTTAGCTGTTAGAGTTAGCTAAAACTACTTTCAATTACTCAGTACAAAATAAACCAACAACCTGCTTCCACACTTCTTCTCTGGCATATTTCCAGTAGCCTGAGTGCAGATTTGAATTCATAGCACTTGCCACAAATAAGGCAAAAAATCTCCTAAACTTATTTTTTCCCTTTCAGATTAGTAGATCTTGAACACAGAAATGCTGAACACTCTTAGCTATCAGGCCCGTAGAATAATCAGACAGGCTTTAATGTAATACGTAGAGGAGGTCAGGGGACTTTCTATGGGAGAGGTTTTGTCTTTCCATTTTTTATATGCCAAATGACTGAATGAAATAAAAAACAGAGCTGTGATCTGAAGAAAAAAAAAATCTCTACTCAAGAGGCTTTTAAACCTTCACTGATGCTGTTTCAGGAGAGCAGGGACCAAATAACAGGTCATTCTCTCACAAGTGCTTTGGCAATGAGCGTTATGATAAAGGTAAGTTCTGTCAGCCATGAGGAGATTTAAAAAGAGGCAGCTAAAGATTTGATAGATAATAATGCAAAGTTCTTAAAATTACTACCAATTTTTCTCTGAGGACTTCAGCTCAATGTTCACTCGTGTCCAAATGCAATTTCTAAAATTAGCACCAGAAGAACTGAGAAATGCTCAGTATGCAACTTTTTGAAGCTACAGTGTTCCAGCATCCTAAGTTTCAAAAAGTATGTACTAAAAACTTGAAAAAAAATCAAGAATGTTAATAAATATGATTAGAGAAAAGATACATCTAAAGAGAACACTACTTGGACTATTTCTCCTCTTTGTGGAAAGTGTGAATAGGAGACAAGGAATATGATAAAAGCTTGTATTATCATGAATAGCAAGCATATTTCAATAGGAAATGATTATTTGTTGCTTTCCTAACAGAATAAGAAAGAGGCAACCAATTAACATGTCAGATAGTAGGTTAAAAACAAACAAAGGAATATATTTCTTTCACAGGACAAATAATTAACTTACAGAACTTGTTACAAGCAGCTGCATATGCCAAAACAAGTGAGTGAAAAAACAAAGAACCGGACCAATTTGTGGATAGAAAGACTATGAAACGATAGCTAAATATGGTAGTTTAATGGTAGCCTCTGTTGCAGGAAGTTTTTGAGCTGCAGTTTGCTGAAAATGAGAAAGCATAGAAAGGAAGGAACATACCATAATTTCATTGTTTCTTATACCCTAAACATCTGCTATTAGACACTATTTGAGAGAGGATACATCTTTTTTTATCTGAACATGAATTCAACAGTGTCATGCTATTGTGAAAGGAAAAGTGCTAAACTGGGGCAATACGTTTAGAAATGATACAATTTTCTGATTTCCTTAGCACTGCTAGTATCTCAATAAATAATTTCTGTAATTTTATTATGATTTTATGTTATTTTATTTTGTCATTTATGTCATTTTATTGTGATGCACATACAAAGAATGATTAAAGATATTAGAAACATGAACAACAAGAAATAATTGAAGGATCTGGCCTTGTTTAATTATTACAAAGGCTAGACATTCTGATAGTTTTTAAAATGTAAGGGGTATTGCAAAACAAATATTAGATTTTATTTTGTTCTCTAGGTGCAGGGTTAGTAGGGTAAGAAATAGTTTCAGCAAAATTTAGATTGAGTGTTGGGAAAGTTTAGATAGTGGTAGATGTGTTTCCTTGAGACATTACATGTAGTGCTAAGGCTCAAACAGACATTTATGTGGAATGTTAGCAAAACAAGAGAGAGAAGAATCACAGGGTATAAAATACCCTCTCTGGCCTTATTTTCAATAATTACATCTGTAGATATTTCAAGCTCCGTTTCAGGAATTTAAAGTCAGCCCATAATCTCAGTAGTTATACAATAGTTAAGTTATGACTTTAATTATAGCACTTCTCACAAAATAGCTTTATTTGTTTTCTCACTGGAAAGTGCCAATTCAAGATTTGTTTTGAACTGTTCCAGTGTCCCTTGAAGACTAGTTTGGAGATCATTTATCCTAGGCCATTATCATTCCAAAGAGCTGATTAATGTCATGTCTCGTCTCTGTTAAGAGCTAGTAATGAATGGAAGGCATTTTTTTCCGTCTATAAACTTGAATTAAGCATATTTGTTAGTTTGCAAGTTGATATGAAATATAAGACTTTGTAGCTGGAGACACTTTACATTGGAATGTACACATTTAGTCACCAAATGAAAAGAAAGCACCTTACTCCTTTACCCTTACTCCTTTACGAGTTCAAGAGACATTAATAAGTATACCAAGCACAGGTAATTTTGCATTTCCAAACAATCAAAGTAGTAGTCTATAATTTAATAGGAATAATGTCAAAACTATATCCTTGATCATTATGAATGAACAAGCTTTAGGGAAGAGAAAAATTGTTCCAGAAGAAAAACCCAAAGGATTCCAAGAAATGATTGTCCTAAAATGTTTCAAGGAAAAGACTCACACTGGCAAAGCGAAAC
This sequence comes from Eudromia elegans, assembly GCA_003342815.1. Classification (NCBI taxonomy): domain Eukaryota; kingdom Metazoa; phylum Chordata; class Aves; order Tinamiformes; family Tinamidae; genus Eudromia; species Eudromia elegans. The sequence continues at coordinate 9,585,781 of PTEX01000006.1, forward strand.
AAACAGGAAAACTTCAGCATTTCTTAGAAGAACTTTTGATTGTGCAGTAGGAAGATCTCAGGAGCTAGTTATGCAGAAAGACAGATACCCATTTGAGTGAGAGACTGCCTCCAGGTGAACATAGGAAATGTACAGAAAATCTCCCATTCATGAAGGTAAATAAAGTGTATTTTCCCTTTTTCAACTGTCCTTTATAATAATCTATAGTATTGTTGTACATTTCAGAGGTTTAAATGCCACTGATTTGCATTTTACCATAATGCAGTTCAGATTGACATCATTAAAATACATATGGTTAACAGCAAGCCATTCTGTTTCAACAGATGCGGTCCTTAAAACTAGGGTCCTAACAAGTTCACAACTCCGCTCCATAATGATGTAAGAAATTCAAAAATTTAAAAAAAAAAATCCTATGTAAGTTGCACAGATGAAAGAATATATCACAAGAACAAATGAGGAAAAAAGTATTTTTCAGTAATAACTGTGTGGCAATGCAGTGGGGAGGACACTTGAAAATAAAAATCCCAAGGTATGCAGGAGTCTATAGTCAAGCAAGTTTGTGTTCCTACTGCTCAGGCCCACATGCAATAAAAAGCTTTTTGAAGATATAGTCTAGAAGGGACATTCAGTTTACTGAAGACATAAGAGGAGAAAAGAAAGTTTTAGCAGAAGGTTCCTGCTGGAGAATAAAGAATTAAATATCAGAGTGAATTTGCAAAACAAAAAAGTTGTTTGCCTGTCTAATGACTTCTTCACCCAAAATAACAGTTACAGCTCTGGTCATAACTGCAAAGAGAGAAACAGCCTGTTGCTCTTGAGAACAGTAAAATTTATAGACCTGGAGAAGGCCTTGAAGAATGAGAGTGCTGTTAATATAATATTCTTGCAGGGGTCTGCTGGGGTAAAGAAGGAATTTATCCTTGAGTGGGAAGGTGCAGAGGGCCTCTCGCTGGTGGGAATTCTGCACTATTTACTTGCAAGCATGCTGCCTGGAAACGACAACTCTTTTGCCACAATTAAAGTAGAATAGTTAAAACCAGACAAGCTGCAGATAGAGCTGTGCCTGTCAATTGGTTTGAGGTAGTTAAGGACTAGGATCTGCTCATGCCACAAGTATTGGGAAGACTGAAAAGATTTGGAAGAGGATCAGCCCTGCTGAAGGAGACTGCCCTATAGAAAAACATAATTTCAACATGGAAATCACATAGTGATTTTATATGCCAGGAAACTGTTTCTTGCACCAAAAAGTTTATTCTAATGTGGCATTGAAGGCAGAAAGTCACAGAGAAATTCCTCATGGAAAATTATGTCTATGCAGAGACAATGACATGGGGATTGTCAGGGAGAGACCTAAACACCTTTATAAGTGCACAACACTTATACAAATGCTCCATTATTGTTAACATTTTAAAACAAAAGTCCTCCTGAAATATTTAAGAAGTGACCTGTTTCCATCCTTCCAGGTCTGGTGAAGTAGGTACTGCTGCAGCTAGTGAGACCAGATCACAACAGGTGACAAATATATTTGTTTCCTGGGAACCCCTATAAAATTCCTCTGCTGGATGGTCAAAAAGGCACTTTAAGTGGTCCTGTGGTCATAATGAGCGTACTTCCAAGTCAGACTAGACAAAATAAAGTACCCTGCCTCTAATCCTAGCAAGAAATTCTGCTGCCTAATGTCTGAAAGCAGTTGATTATTGTAATATGCAACCTAGATTCTTGATGTAAGTATCAAAATACTGTTAAATTGCAAATATATATATAACTAAAAAGATTGTGATAGCAGAATAGTGCTACTTTATTTATTATCTCCCTGAAGTAACTGTAGGTTACTTCAGGAGTCTACTTTTCTTATCAGTTTAACAACCTTTACAAAGAAAATATGCCAGAAGTCTTCAGATCTCAGAAGTCTACTTCAACACTAAATTGAAAGACAAACTTTGTATATTCATAGGATTATGTAGTGATTTAAAATCCACACTAGACTTGATGCAACAAAATATGATCAAAGTCTGAAGGAGTGGTACAGCCGGAAGAGTCGCAAGAATTCTTTTGAAGTGGAAGACATGCTGTTAGTCTTAATCCTTGCAAACTTCTTTAAGATGCAAAATTCTTGGGAGGGGAGCCTCTAAGGAAATGAGCAAGTTAACAAATCAACCTGCAATGCCAGGAAATGGCACAGCCAGACTGTACCACAAACTGTGCACATTAGTAGTTTGAAAACCTATTACAACTGGGAAAAGGTTATAAACATGGCATGCAGGAAAGAGGAGAGATCTCAAATGTCTCTTCTGCCAGAATTACTGACCAATAAAAAGGCAACTCATTCAAGATCATTTATTTATTCTAGAGTCTGAAAATTCAATAGAAAGAGATATTTTTGATAAAATATTAGGCCTTGGTAAAGATATCCTATCAGACAAAGTCATGGCCAGGAATATGAGGTCATAGAGGTTTGCAAGCAACTCTTCAAGCATGACAAATGAGGATGGGGGGCAATATTAAACAGCTCTGGTGATATTGTAAGAACAATCTGGAAAATTAGTATGATTTGCCAAAGACTCCACACAATAACAATCCTTGATTTATTTCTTTATTTCAGGGTAGATAATTTGCTAGAAGCTTAGAACAGCTTCAGGCATCTCAGCCAAATTTCCATTGAATTTGATCAGTTTAAATTGGCAAATTCTGTTCAAAATGTTCAAATCTGCATCCATTATAGATAGTTTGTGAGATCAAGATAGTGCTCCCTGGACTGATCCATGAAGAATTTACATTTCAGAAATGAACCAAAAAAGAGTTTGAAAGGCTGCATTATTTCACTTGTGAGTATGTTGACAACAATTTTTTATGGAAGCAGCTGCAAAAAACACACACTGCAGATTGGATTTCTCTTTGAAAAGCTATATTTGATTATTAGAAAAGCATCTGAAAGCAGTCACTGCTAACCACTTTGGTCAACAGCCTGAGGAAAGAAAAACGGGAGGGAACTACTTCCTTTTCCCAAAAGGAAAGGCTGCAGATTGGGTTACTCAAAGCCAAAAATCAACGATAAAGAAAATTCTTTGGATGGTGGAACTGTGGTGAGGCGTGTGAATCTCAGAAGTGTCAAATAGGAAACAATTTTTCTTATCTAGTTTTTATAGACAGTTATTTCAACAATATTTTCAGCATGAATAAATGTGCAATTCACCTCAAATAACTGTAGGAATGAATCTGTGAAAGTAGGACACTGCAGTAGGGTCGGGTTTTTACCTCTCTTGGATGTTGATGGGAAATTGCTGGAAAATGTGAGGCTTTCAGCTTCTCACTATTATTGAACATGTAGCAAAATTGAAATTTAACTTTTTTACTGTTTTTTTTGTTGAAAATTAACTTTTGTTTCACTCTTTAAAAATATCTGTGTAAAAAGGCTTGAAAATTGGTCCTGATTGCCCTCCCAAATGTTCAGTAGAAAAAGCAAATCAAGATCTGACAAAATACTTAAAAGAGATAATAATTTTTATACTTAATTTGAATATTGATGTCTTTTAACCCATGGACTTGGTAATATTTTCACTGAATCAGTTCACTCCATCCTAGCTGGAGACATCCCCTCCCCCAATTTCTTGATCCAGAGTTAAACTACATTTTTTAATGATATGTGAAATTTTAAAAATTATTTAACCTAATGATTTGGTTTTGTTTGAAGTGTTGTTATTAAAGTTTAACTAAATTCATAAACAGAGATGTAAACATTTTCTGAAGCACTGAGAATGGCCTTGCTATTAAGGCTGTGTTATACAATATTGATATGATATATCTTTCAACAAAGCTTCTATTGAAACGACCTTCAAACCATGAGTTAAATAAAAACTGCATTTAAATCTTAACATCTTTGGCACATCGCTTTTGCTTAACTTATGCCAAAGTACAGGGTAAAGATGTCTTAGTTAAGGAATCTCTCTAAATGCTTAAAAGCTTTCATAACCATCCAACCCTTAGCATTTTAACAAGTGATGATCCATTGGGAGAACTACATCCTGCATTACTATTTTCTCCTCTTTATTTCTTTTATTCTCTTCTTGCTTTACAATTTTCAACCTCCATGCCTAAGTGAAGCTTACAAAATTGCTCTGTTATTATAGTATACAGCACTGTTGTTAAAACAATTCCAAGTGAAATTTGCTTGGGTTTTTTTTCTGTTTTATCATAACGATGCACTGTTTTTCCCAATCGGAAGAAACTGCATAGTCTATTATTATTCCACAGATGGTTTTCTCACAACACCACTTCACCACTTTTTCATTGCTTTCTTTAGAAAACGTACATTTTGTGTCCTGTGTCCTCTACTCACCTGCACTTTCTTTTAATTCATTGCTTATTTTTAAACAAATGTGAGAATATAAGGTCTCAGAGACAGCCTGGTGCTCACAAGCTTATGAAAATTGATGACTAGGTAGAGTATAAAGGCCTCTAAATGCTGCTTCGTGATGAAAGATGGAACTCAGCCAGAAAGGCATTGCAGTCATGTTCTGGCTGGCTAATTACTGTCTATTTTTGAACCACCTAAACCATTTCTTGCATTTTGTCTAACTAGTTCCACATTTAAATGGTGATTGGTAACATGGAAGGAACTCAGAGTGCTCTGCAAATGCAGCAATGGTGTTGCAGTCATAGACACTCAAAAAGAAAGGACTTCATAGAAAAAGGAAGCAAGAAAAGAATGGAGAAAGATGCTGGCACGTGAAATAAATTCATGGAATTTCAGGTTCTTTAACTGTCCATAAAACACCTCTTTGTGGAGGGAGAAGCCTAGCTCAGAAAATATACTTTACAACGTGTGGAATACCTTTGGAAGAAGTATTCTGTGATATCCTCACTTAAAGATTCTACAAAATTAGAATAAAATAAAGGATGCAACAGTGAACTATGAGGAAGAAGAAAGAAAAGGCAGAACCATGAAGAAAAGCAAGTATAGACTTGCAATGCTTCTTTATGCTTCCACATGCCAACTGTGTGCACACATCAGGCATAAGGGAAATTATTGATGTATCAAAACTAAAAGGTTGCTAATAAACAGATTTTTTTCTTTGACCAAAGCAAGACATTTAAAATAGTTAACAATTAGATCCAGTAGCATCTTGATAGATATCCTAAGTAAGTCAAATTGAGCACAGCTTTGAAGAATAAACTTTAAAGAACTCTTACCGGGTAAACTGACAAAAGGATCTAATGCTGTTTATAAACGTATGTATGTAGATCACAAGGTCACAGAGGTGTATCTACAGTATACTCTTTCACTAGTTAAAAACTTATTTGTCTATGCTTAAAAAAAGAAGTGACTTTGCATTTCTAGGATGGAAAAAAAGTCACCCTCAAGAATAAAAGTGAAAAGGAGTATGAGAGACATCCAGCTGAGCTGATCAGAAGCAAAGCAGAACGCTCTGGAATTTGTTTTTTCTGTATGAAAAGGGTGCTTTGAAAACAACTAGAAACTAGTTGCTAGCAGTGTTGCTAGCAACACTGACAGGCTTTCCTATCTAATTCTATCAGCCTTTTCTTCACCTTTTTTAAACTCTACCTTCTGGAATTTTAGAGCTAGAGTACAAATATCTATTCTATCACTGTAACTATTTGCAAATTCAAAAGAATTAGACTCCAATGATTTAAAATATTTATTATGAAGACTTACTCATTTCAGCACAATCTGCTTAGGAATATGTTTTCTTTAGAAGTAGAAACCTATGAACTATAAGTAGAAGGAATAACAATAATAATAATAAAATGCTTTCTTTTTTCTACAGAATTTCCTCCTTTAAAATAGGAAACATTTTCTTTGCAGCGAAAGCCCATTACTTTTAATCACCTAAAGACACTTCATTAGATGTAACAAAGCCAATTAAATCTACAATTCTGTAAACCTATAAATACACCAAGTGGGCATTCTTGATATTGTGAGATAGGATATCTTTAGACAAGACCCACCCCTAAAAAAAAAAANAAAAAAAAAAAAAAAAAAAAAAAAAAAATCAAGAGAAAGGTTGCCTTTCAAACATAGAAACAGAGAGAAGGAAAAGGAGCAAACTTCTTATCTTAGAGGATGTCCTTGATTTAAGTATTGAGCACTAGGCTGTAGCATTTTAGGAAACTCAATAAGGATTCTATTTAAGTAATAAAAAAGAGAATGTGCCTGTGTAACAGAGATGCATTAAAGCATCACATTTAAATATGATGTAACTTCCTTTAATATGTGTTTTCTATTACATTTGTCCTTCAGTTGGATTTAAGATCCCAGAGCCTTTATGTGAGTGATGAATTGACATATAAAATACACCTACATGAGACAACATGCTTATCAAAGTATCAAGTGATCTAGAGTATCTACCCTCTTAAGAACGAGCAATGATTCACCAATTTTTTCACATAAAGGGCAGTATCTCAATACAAGACTTAATTAATCAATTACTTTAAATGTTGGTGAAGTTAACGATTCAGAATCTGCTGGGAAAATAATAAGCCAGAGCATGAGAATAAGTCTTTAGCAAAGTCTTATGAGAAAAGCAATCTTGTTAGGGAAGGCAAGCAGTCCTCAGTAAGGACAGTGTCTTCTAAAGCAGAACTGACAGGTTGTAAATATTTCTCATAAACAGATTTTCCCTATCTGAGTTAAGGTTGCTGAATCACTGTAGACACTGTTAGCTACGTCAGCTTTGCTTTCCACCACACACTTCTCTCCAGGAGCATTTATTTAGACTAAATCCTATACCTTTAACTGAAGAGGTGTAGAAGTAGAAAAATAAGATAATATTTTTTCTATACACAGTTTTACTTGCATGTAGAGAGCAGGTACAGGAAGTCTTTTCGTGCATTTTGAATATATGTACGCTAACTTTTCCAGCCCAATAGCGCATTTATGCAATATTGCCAGTGCAGTGGCAGACTATGGAGTTTGCACTGACTTTGTGAGGCTTCAGGTCTTACTAGCTCTACATTTATTTACCTGAAGGTTTGCTTTCACTTAGTTTAGCTGTAACAACATTTTTTCTAATGACCAAGTAGCCAAGTATAATTAGGTTTACTTTTGATTTTTTTTCTTGTGGTATAGACATACTATGTATAATTATAAAAAGCGGGTTTTCTAAATAGAATGAGATATCTGTGACTCTAATATAACATAGAGAAATGCAGGCCTGGTACAAGAGCAGAGGCCCTGAGAGTCAGAATACAGAGTGTAGCGTGGATGAGTCCATGGATGGGGTGAGAAGAGAGGCAAAGTTTGGCTATAAACATCTCCCTAGTGGCTGATTAAAGAAATATAAAAATGGGCAAAACCAGTTTCAGGGGTAAAAAGAAGACAGAGAATAAGTAGACAAAGACAACAAAGAATAGATAACATGAATAGACAGTACCATATGTAGTAAATTTGACCGTAATGCAGACTAATGAAGAAAAGGAACGTGCAAATCACCTTGACATGGATATAAAAATGAAAGAACATCCTAAATTAATAACAAGAGCATAATCCTCCCAGTGAAGGATTTGGGATGCTGGTGGTTTGCTGTATCCCATCCCATCAGAAAGAAGGATCCTGAAGAGCAGTGGAAGGAAGTGTACCAGGAAAGTGGTAGAAAGTAGAAACTGTGTGCAGCATTTCTAGCTGCATAATTATTGAGTTTTTCTTCTGTATTTTTATCCTCTTTGTTATTTTCTTTAATTTCATATATTTCTCCAGCAGATCTCAGCTAAATGTTTGATTAGACTGTTAAGATTTTATTACTCTATTAATGAATTCTTGGCTTTCCAAACCAATTTTTTTTGTTTCACCTATTTTTCCTTTTCACCTGCTTTAAGTATACATGTGGACAGTGTGACAATATTCCACTGAAATTTGCATATGACTATCGGAATCCTGTGGAGCCCATATATGAGGCCATACAAATCTCCATGCTAAAGGGCTAAGCTAGATTCTCATCTCCTTCTAGCAGCATCTAGGGGAATTGAATGTTTTTCAGTAGAAATGATACAGTAAAGACATTTCGCGTTTGCATGGTGCTTATCTCAAGTAGGTCAGTGGAGGATGATTTGTCCCATTATAAGTGAAAACTAGCAAGGTTGCAGACTTATTAGCATCCTGGTATCAGGAATTCTGTTTCCTATGCACTGTCTCACACTGAAGGTTGGAATCCAGCTAGAATGCTGTGTGTGTATTTACAGGAGAAACCTTAACTGACCTAGATGGTGTTCCACAGAAGTTACTGTAATCTGGTAGAGGATTTAGCATTTTTTTGGCTAGAGATGTGGTTCTGCACTCACAATTCAGTACTGAACTTATTGAAGCTGTTGGCATAATTCTCTCTGAATCACTCTGTGATAGTGTCCACAGGCCATTCCAGCCCTTTTAAACTGCCATGCAAACCCCATTGAGTTTGAAAAAAAAAACTTTATTAAAAAAAGAAGCATTCATGTGCTCATAAAAGATAATAATTCAAAAATAGACCTTAAGCATTGACTCCAAACTTCCCCAAAAGCTCCACAACCTTTCTTTTGCTAGTTTAACTTACGAACCTAATGATTTTTGAAGAACACAGAGGATATAGTAACTAATAAGAACTAAAGAATGTGGAACTGAATTCTAAACCAGGTTTAAGCATCCTCTGTGCTCTTATGTTGCCCAAAGGGGCCATAAACATCCTGCAGCTCATTCAGCAGGATCCCTTTTGCTAATTTGTGTGTATCAGATGCAGAGACACTTGTTGCACGTTCCTGCAGCCTGGAGATGTCCTTTGCACTGGTCTGATCCTGCCCCTTGATGAGACCCACTGAGACCCTGCTGGGGTCTGCATCCAGAGAAGCCTGGAAGGGTCCATCGGTTTTGGTTTTTTTTCCTCACCCCATCTCTGCCTCTTCACTGAGAGCTGACACATGAAAGGACATGCCATGTATTCTGTATGATCTGCTCCAGCCAGGGCAGCCAAGTGGGAAAAATGAAAGGAAAAACCTTGCCAACAAATCAGTGGGAGAGCAGTACCAAAGACCTGTCAGGACTGGAAGCAGTTTATATACAGAAGGGCTGGAAATCAGCATGATGGATGGAGTTTTCTAAAGTAGATGTTTTCTGAAAAAGCTTTAAAATAATTAAGAGAACTGTGAAGGCCATAATGTTCATTGGAAAATACTACTGTATTTTACAGCAAGCAATAAATTCTAACATAAGGAAATTCTTGTTACTTCAGACATATGGTACTCTATACCGACAGTAATGCTGTTAGTGTTCTTACTTATATCTTCTCTATTTGCTACTGTTATTTCAATCTCATTCTTCAGCAGCTGTCAACAGCTAAATCCAAATGAGTTCATGTCATCTTTTGGAATCAGTGCAGCTCAGGTCATCATCTGACAGGGCTTTCTGCACAATATCAGATTAATATCAGCCTTGGAAACTCACAGATCAATCTTAGCTTCTCGTCAAACTCTGCTTGCTGGATTATAGAAGCATGCAAAAATTTTTCTCTAAACAATTTCTCTTTATCTTCTCTAACAAGTCAGAAGAATGTCTGCTGTGAAATTTTGTTTTGTTTTGACAGACAGACATGTAGTTTTCCTAAGTTGCTGCAACTTAGCAGACATTTATATCACTGGAGGAAAAAAAAACAAACAAACATGGGATTCAAAAAGATATTGGCAAATATGTATATCTGTTTTTTTCTTGACCTAGGCAGAAAATCATGATAATCTATTAAGGCAGGCACTTAAAATAAACAACAACCTTAATTAAATCCCATAGATATGAAATATTGCTCAGATACAGGTATCTTGTGTATCTTTACCTCAGTTATATCTACATATCCCTGATCTGAATGGCATTTTAGTGTCTGAATCCATATTATCTAAAATGTATCTCGTACTAGTCTGGTTTTTATCTTCCAAATCTCTATTCCCTCTATTTTTTCACAAATATTACATTATCTTTAGAGTTCACAGTAACGTTAGTAATAGAAACTCTAGAAGATAAGAGGAGAACTAGCATTTAATTTGCTTATCAAGAATGATCTGCAGATGGAAAACAATGAATTTACTGATAATTTTGTTTGTAATAATTTGTAATAATGTTTGGTATGTTTTCATATTTCTGAATACAGAGAAATTCAACAAAATTCATTTAATATTGCCGTTTAAAGACAAACCCTGAAAATCCATAACAAAATATTGCTTAAATTGCCATGATAGAGATTTAGAAGTGGAAAATATCAGGTTCACGGCTCTCCATGAAATACTTGCTCTGCTTTGTTTCTGTCTTGAACAATGAATGAGGCACAAGAGAAAAATACCATTTTAAAAAGTCCTCCAAACCAAAAGTATATACTTTGTTCTGTAGCATTGCTTTGTGTATGACACAGAGCAGAATGTCTGAATCTTTGGAACTACAGTGGAGGCACAAACAGGATTCATTTTAGCTGCAGAGTTAATGTTTGGTGGCAGGACAGCACTGCTATCCAGCAGCTGGGAGGAACTCTAGGGCACAAGGTCTAGTGAGAAAAGGCCACGGCGTGTACTCAGAGAAGGAATTAGCTCTTAGAGCAGCCCAGGATTTTTTTTTTTTTTTTTTTTTCCTGGAGAAATGGGTCGAGATTGTGACTGATATACATGTCTTCTCCTTTGCCTGGGAGGAAAAAACCTTTTCTTTCAATTTATGATCTCAGGAAAGGGTTGGATGTCTTTGGATGGTCTTGTGGATCTCAGAGGAAATAATATTGTTTCTACATCAGATTTATCACAGGAATTGCTAAGTAAGGATCACTGGAGCCATATTCCAAGCTTAGAGGCCATGACTTTTAGGGCATCACATGCCACAACACGTGTTCATTGACACTAGACTGCTCATGTTTCCAGTGACTGACAGGGATTTTTTATGGTTATTCATTATTGGCTCAGGCCACCTAAACCATATATGAATGATAAAAGAAAGAGGAAGAAAGTATAGATTTTTCAAATTTCATTTTATCTGCTGAATTCAAGGGGCACATCAGGGAGCAAAAGAAAAGGTGCTATTGCAGCACAGAGGGATATTCCTCTGCAGATTTGATGTAAATATAGATCTTCTAAAATAGAACACTACAAGGATGTCTCCTAGCAAATGCTTGTAAATTATTAACTCCTCATAGCATAATAGCTAGATGGCTAATCTTAGCATGGTCTTTTTTTTTGAAACTCTTATGTAAATGAATTGAGGAGGATAAGTGGAGGATATGAGGTGGGCAATTTAGACAGACACTGACAATCTCAGGTTGCTACATAAAACTAAGTCCCCTCACTTATAAGAAGGGTCCTCATTTTGGGCCTCCAACAACATTCATAAAACAATAAGAAGTTCTTCATGAAGCAGAAGATGAGTTGGAAGGCAGTCTATGTCAGAAGTTAATACTCGCATATACTGGAAAAGAAAAATAGATATCAGAGAAGAAAATGAGAGAAAAAGTTAACACTAATACTTCTATTATAGAAATATCTGAATTGTTCTGTTTGTTCCTACTTGCTTTTATTAACATACTACCTTTTCCCAAATTCTCTTCTGCGTAGAGTTTAATAACCACACATAAAAGTCCTGCTATAAAGTGACTCCTCAGTTGTGCTTTGTGCATTGGAAAGAGTGTTTAAGAATTTGCATAGCACCCATTTAATGGGCTGTATTAATCTTCACTGTATTATTCAAGTCGTAGTGCAAGGGGTTCTCAAAGCACACACACTATATTAAAAATAGGCTCTTCCTAATACTGATAACAGAGTTCTTTAAAAAAATGATAAAGAAAAAATGTATTCTACGCCTATGCTGCCTCTGTGAAACTTGAGTGGAAATGAAATCACACATAAGCCCAGGGCAAAGGATCTGTACAAGGCTGAAGTAATTCATATTTTTACATATAGAAATATATAGCATATATCTGCATATACGTTTGCATGTATGTGTAATAGATGTATAGATGTATAAAGACAGTGTGCTTCTCTGTGTGTGTTTTTTGTGTGTGCAAAAATGGGTGAAAGACAAATGATGCATAGAAAGAAACAGAGCAAATTACTTCTACAGAAGCCTAAAAATAAATGGAGTAGGAAAAAAAAAATTCCTGTCATGCTTTCAGTTTTAAATGTAAACACTTACAAACAACTTTACCTTGCCACGGCAGCAAGCAGAACCCGACCTCTCAGCCAATCAGGCTAGAGAAGGTTGATGTGCTATAGCAGAAGCGATGCACGTGCCAGCAAGAACTGTGAGATCTGTGCCTCTGTATCTTCACGCTCTGGATATGAATTGCATTGATTCCACAGCAGGAAATCATTACCTTATGATAAATGGTTCACCACACTGACAGCATCTCTCTAGCTTTGCTGGATAATCTTGCAGGGTTGTAGGTATAATGGCTCTGTAGGAACTTTTTCCTTGTATTTCGACATATAAACAACAGCTGTTTAGTTTCAAATGTTTATAAAGCTATTACCAGGACAAGAAATAATGGAGAATAATAATAATCATTTAAACTGAAGGTAGAAGTTAATTCAGCAAATCTACAGTCTTACCTCCAAATTGCTGATCATATCTGGTGTGGTGTAGAGTTTAGTTTTTCATGCAGCTCTTGATAATTGCATTGTTAAAAGGAGAATCATTAGAGATTTGACCTTCCAAACCTTCCTGGTCATATACCGTACCTTGAGTTTAGTGCTGAGGCTAGAATTCCAGAATTTTCAGGAAATGGTATTTAAAGGCTCACAAAATGAAATAAAATTCAGGTTCTTGCCTGCTATTATAAGATTGGATTGCACTTCTGGGATAGACTTCCGAGAGGACATACATCACTGAAGTACCTAAATGGAGTCCAGTATTGACCAAACGTCCCACCCTGTGATGCAGAGAGACCGTAATTTTTTTCTTATCTCCCCTTATGAGATGCTCTAGCTTTACAGTCTCCAGATTTCTTAACACCAAAATGCACTGCTGTGATTCCAGTTACGACCCTTCTGTTCTAGCCAACTTGCTTTTTTAGGTGGTTGTTCCCTCAATGGTTGTTGCAGCAGCCACTATAATGTGTGTGAGAGAGGAAGAAGATACCGTTTCTCCCTTTCCCTTTGTGCAGCTACTGATCATAATCTGCAATAATTGACCCTATAACATTTTATAACCATAAAACCCAGTTTATGCAGTCTTGCCATATAATGGGACCAAGTGACTCCCACATGCAGTATGACTACTGTCGTTAAATTCTAAGAAATAGTGGACTTAACCGAAATTGCATAGGAATATTCTTTAAAATAACTTCCTATCTTTTAAAATCCTAAATCTACTGCTACAAGAAAGATGTAGTCTGATCATTACTGTTATTTTAGCAAATACTAATATAAAACAGCTCTGGTTATTTTATTCCATTTCTTGTATGTTTTTAAATGTCGAATTATAATGAATAAAGTTAAATCAAAATAACACAAACGTCATGAACAGGGAAAACTCTAAATTTGCGGTGAGGCACTAATACAATGCAAATGTAAGAAGTTAAAAGCTGCCTAGCCACATTGTTTGTGAATGGGATAAAGCTAGAATACACGTTTGTTAGGAACTTTTGATAGCAAAAGCTTCAACGCCTTTATGAGAGTTTTTATTTGCTTAAAGTACTCAACTGCACAATGCTAGAATAGCTATGACTATAATCTCTTGGAATGCCTCCCCTTTCTAAGATTAAGGTTAAGGTATCCATTTATTTATTTTTCTAAGTCATATGTGCTTGTGAAATCATCAGTGTTTTTGACAGCTAGGAGAAATGGTCAATACTGAGAAGGAGGGGATTTTTGAACATGGTTAATGTTCAGGCATTGCTTCTGCAGTCCATACAAAGACACAATACACCCTGCTTGAATAAACGAATTTGTGCACATTAACATATACTGCAGCAGTTGACTTCACATCAACTCACAGACTTTCTGAACATGTTTCTTTAATGGGGAAAATCTTATCATCAGCACTGTAAAACAGACAGCAGTGAACTTCATATTGTTTCCTGAACTAAGACTGTACAAATAAATTTGTAAAGATATATCAGGCTAGTCTTACAATGCTGCCATTTGGATTGCTTAACTTTGAAGTCAAACCAGTTTGACATGCAGCTGAGTGGGCTTCATCTCTGGAAAAAGTTATCATAAAAGTTTTTGGTTTATTTTCTTTTATGTTAGCCACTACTAAAGCTGTTTGAAAAAGTATTGTGCCTTTTCTGTAACTAGACTGCCATTTTATCACATTTCCACATTATCACATTGGTTTCATTTCTACCTGATATAAAAGGATTTAATTGTTCTTAAATATGGCTATTATTTGAAAATTTTGGAAATCGTAAGATAAATTTAAAATCATCTCTCAAATGTGTACGTGTGTGCCTTTTCTCATGTCTAGACGCAGTCAGTAAAGGGAACTATCTGCGTATTCTGTTCATGATTAATATATTTCATCTTCAAAGAACAAAATCTGCCTTCCTTCATGATTTTAAAGAAGAAACCACATTCCATTCTTTAGAGATATTCTTCTAACCCCCATCAGAAAGAATTTTATTTACCTCATGTGATCACCTGTTCAATATCTATAACTGTGTAAATACTGATTTTGTTCAAGAAATAGGCCATTTTAATGGAATCATTCTGGCAGTTGTGCTTTTCAAGATGAGTTGTGTCCACCTGAGCGCTCTAACTGTTCATCACTGAGATTTCTTGCTTTTTCAAACAGGAAAAGCTGTAAATACACAAGTAGACCTGAGCTGAACCTACCATACACTTTATACACTTTCTTCATTCTTTAAGGCATTCTACACTTAGAAGAAAAAAAGAATTGTGTAGTCAATACGACTTTTGTTCTCCAAACAATTCTACACCCTTATGAGAATATAATTACTTCCTTGTGTATATGAATGGACTCTATACAGCATAAAGTAAACAGTAGGCCCAGGGCAAGGGATCAAGATTTTTCGTACTCTGAAAAAGATGTCCCAACTATAGCATAAAAACACTACAAATACTTCATAATCACATATACATCTTTGCAGTCACTTAGGACTTACCCAATCTATGAAAATACAAGCATACATTGTGTGTGTTCTTGCTATGCTTAGTGGCCTGTTTGTGGTTTAAAATGCCCATACTTTGTGCAGTTTGGATGGTGTTGATCAGTGGATGGTTTTTTCCCCCATTTTCTGTACACAACTGTTTGTGTTTGACTTTTCCTCTAGCCTCTGAGAAAAGGTATCAAGCTTACAATGTGATAGGTAGGCATACTTCTTTACTCAGTAATTTTATTCTTTTTATATAGGGTTGCAGTGCTTACATGCACATTGTATCATACTAGACAATTTAATATCCCTCTGATATATGTATATTATTTATATAAATATTCTGATTTATAGATTAGTGGAACTAGGATTTACACTAAGAGTGTACTCATTTTAGGAAATCAAATTATTTAGAAAAAAAATCAAGTGTGTGCATGTCTCTACTTGCAGAGGCTAAGTATTCTAGTGACACTTAATTTGACCCTTAACTTGAGTTTCTCTGACAGTGCATTGCTTCAATTAGTATTAAAACTTGCTTTTTTCATGCTCTAATGACAAAATATACTGTCTCTATATGGTGTCATAATTCTTCTTATCTAGAAGAGCATTTTTAAAAGTGAAATACTGAAAAATTTTGACTGAAAAAATAATAGGAAAAATTACTCCTGCTTATACTTGCTCTGGGGGGATTCTCTATACACAGCTTTAGGAACTTTTACACACACACACACACACACACACACACACACACACACACACATGTGTATGAACAGCTCCATATAACTAACAGACACATTAATCACCTTAGACCTATAAAAAGTAAATACATTTTGAAGTGTTCTTACTACTAAGGTCAATCATTTGGGGCTATTCAAAGATTATCCGGTTATGTCAACAACATTGTTTTGAGAGACAACAAAATCATAGCTTGAAAATTCTGATGCAAAGATGATTTTGCAACTAGTTTTTTGTCAGAAAGATCTAAATGTTCATCAGCTTTTATTGTTTACTTTCATTTTTTTTCCTCCACAGTCCCATGGGAAGACAAGAAAGTAAATTAGTTAAAAGTGCCTGAGCTGGCTCAGAGGAAATGGCAAGTTCAAAGGGCAAGGGTAAACGTGAATGAACTGGTGGACAGTCATCATGAATTTTACTTCATATTCAGGGTTAAGATAGAGAAAGAGATAATATCTAGAGGAACTGTGACACTCAATAAATGCACATTTCTAAGCTTTGACACAAGCCTCTAAGATTCAATGTTTTGGGCTCTGTCAAGATTCAAAATTAGTTCTTGCATATATTTTATACATGTGTATATTCTAAGTACCTAAAGCATCATTTTCTATATACTGTAATTGTTACCATATATATTATATATGAGGTATAAAAAAAAAATTTATTAAGGCCCATGTCTGAATGTTGTGCATTCTGAAGATTCAAGAACAAGGGGAAGGGAAAATTGAGGGGGGAAAAAGTTCTTTTCATGGAAATAGAGCAAATAGAAAACAATATGTAAAAGATGATAGGTTTAAGATTGACAAGGATGAATGTAACTTGCATTTATCAATTGATTATGCAACTTCTTCAGCATAACAATCACAGCTTTCACATATATATATTTGGTATAAATATATGTAGTATTCCTACATGTATCAAAATGAAATATCCTTACACAGATAAGATTAAGTCTCAGAAACTGATGTAACAAATGGATTAACTCTTTGAAAGAAGATGTAGAAATTTGTCTATAAGATTTTGCAGAGAGAGTGAATAAAACATAAAGAACATGTAAGTGTGTTTTACATAGACCACGTTAAAATACGTAAGGTTGAGATTTTTGTCTTTCTTTTTTCCCTTTCAGATATTCACCTCCTCCTTTTAATTGATTTTCTCATATAAATACAGCAGGATTTTTTTTTAATAACTCTTTACTGAGTATGTCAACAAGATAATATATAGTGTATAGTGAGGTTTTGAAGTTAACAATGCGTGCAACATGGCAGATTGCAGAAAACAGATAATGCAGACTTCAAACCATCTATTTTTCCATATTTAAGATAGATAGAAAATATACCAACACAGAACAGAATCAAATGTGCATGTCTCAGTTAAAACCAATTTTATGAAATATCATCTTCATATAGTTGGGACCAAGTGATCATAACCATTTCTTTAGTAGCTTATCTGTTTCTTAGAGGATCAGAATTCAGCTCTCATGAGGCACATTTCCACAGAGCCACAGTATAATAAAAGCTTGCCAAACCTCTATTGCACTAATTTTCCAGATGGATTACTTGTCAGTGTCCTTTTGAAAAGAAAGACATTCCATGCTGTACAAAAGTTTAATGCCAAATGGTTCAAAATCGCCTGTAGTATCATTTGGGACTCAAAATGCCCTGTAGAGTTCAGGGAAGAAGTGATCATCAGCTTCCTAGGATTATCTCTGTGTTTAGAAGAGAGCATCAGGCAGAATTTGATGAGGCTTAGAGCCATTAACTTTTGATTTTGGCACTTATTTCTGTTTTGATTTTCCACCAAGTTGGAAAGATGAGTAAAACCATTATTATATTCTAAAGAAAAACTTTAATATCTCCTTATTAGAATTGAAGGTGAAGGAATACTATAAATGAAAACTCCAATGGGAATTAACCACTTCACTGTCAAAAGCTGAGACAGAACTTTTACTGCAATGTCATTCATAAAGTGTCTCATGCAAAACTTTGAAAATTATACCAAAAATAAGATATGCATAAATTTCTTTTGCTTGCTGACTAAAATACTTTTTCCAGAGAATTATTTTTTCCCATGAAAAGAGAAACTGATTAGGACAAAAATAGTTTAGCTACTCTAGTATCAAATAGTATAAACTATTTCATTTTTCTCTTCTATATTACATTCATTTATTTTTCTTATTGAACAACAGGGAAAATGCCTAATATATTTTCAATCCAAAAAAATAATCCCTAAACAGCCTGATAAAGAAATTTAATAATAATGTCTTTAGTGAAACCTTTTAACAAAAGGTGTTTGTTTCTGTAGTAGACAAGGAACTCTTTTTACAGACAGAACTCGTGAAAATAGGGACTTATTTGCAAATAAGTCTTCAAATGGATCCAAAGCATTGGGCATGACTTTGTTGTGAAATTGGTCTAACATAAATTTCATTTAAACTATCTCATCAATTCTTCCACACATTTATGTCAGCCATTAGTGGTATGTAATGAAAGATGGATCACATTTTGTCTATGAACCACTGATTTTCCCCTAGGTCCAAAAAACCTGTGCAAATTAGGACCCGCAGGTGAACATTTTGGAATTTCTGATGTGTTGTATATGCATGCATTTCAGACTTCTGCTTCACAGTTCCCTTTAGTTAGTGTCTGTGTTTGCACTAAGAAAAGATAATCTCATTCTTATTAAGCTCAAGGAAAGAGCTACTGACAACTTTCATTTTACTTCATCAAAAGATTGTTGTCCAAAAAGAATTTTACAAACTTTGCCCAGACTTCTACCAAATATCTTTCTTAGTGCAAGTTGTCCACTATCTATATATTTAAATATATCCTGAAATGAAGCCTCAGTTCTCTGTGCAACTCAGACACTTTGTTTGAAACTTTCCAAACACTGTTGCAGGTTGAGGTCCATGAACTCTTTTGCATTTGGACAGCAATTAGAATTGGAAGAAACATTCTTCCAATGTAAAATATGAGTTTTTGAGCTTTTGCTTGAATACAACCACAAATTTATTTAGACAGTGCTCCCAGTGATCTCCATGAATTTTGGTATGAATGAGTTAGCAGGTTATTTTTTTCTTTCAAAAGTGTATTTATAGAAAAGGAGCTTTGTTAATACCCTGTACAACTAAAAGAAGCATAAATTATGCTACCTTAAAAATTGTTTTGATTTCTGACCTAGGTAACCCGATAATGCTCCACATATGTGTATATACATTTAATAGTCCAAGACCAAACCAAATAATTTGAGAATGCCTCCTATTTTCATGTTAACAGGTCACTAAACACATGTGTTGTCATCAGTTTGGCCTTGTGGATCATCCATGTACTGTAAAGCTGAATCTCCTGCACAAGTCATTTGCTACAAATAGGGCACCTAGCTCACCTTGCAGCTATGGTGTCTTGAGGCTGAGAGCAGATGATCATCGAAGAGAACACAGATTCCTCCCGCATCAGTCATTGAAGTATGAAGCATGAAATGCTAGTATGCATGTACACTCAAAGGATACCTTTTGAAATGAACTGTGTAGCTAGTTATTTTAGTGAAATTAAATACCACCGTCACACCCCATGGAAATCGCTGGATCTACTTAATTTCAAACAAACTCTTATGCATACAGCATGCAATGGAAGCGTGCAGAAGCACAACTATTTGCTGCTTGTCTTACGGGTTTTGGAAGCTAAAATATCATCAAGCAAACAAAACAGAAGTATCAACCTTCTCATCATATTCTTGGTCACAGAGAAAACACTTTGCATAGACGTGTCTACCTAGAATTACACCATGTGAAATCATATGGCAGCCTTTATTCAGCAAAATTTCAGTGACTTTACCCATACAGTAGCCACACAGGTTACCTAAAATACCTGTTATAGCTGGAGAAAATAGCAAATATACAGAATATAGAGTGGAATTTCAAACTGTGATTATAAAAGGTGTTGTGGAAGATGCAGTTTGTTACATAATGATTGTACTTTGCTATCTATCACCAAACAATCAGATTCATTTTCTCATTGCAGAAAATGAGTGTTGTCATACTATTTCAGAACTGCACACTCATAGACTGCTGGGGTTCAAGAATGGATAGAGTGAAATAAGCAAAGGAAAGGATTAAAACCCTCTCTCCCAACATAAGCAGCTTCATAAGGTGAAAAATCTAACTATTCCATAGTGACAGTGCTTCAGCCTTTACTTTCAGTCTACTTCTACTGACTTTTTCCCTTGTCCCTAGCTGCTCACCATAAAAAGTTTTAAGTTCCCTACTTCTTCAGGAAAGTTCATCTCTCTTTTTTTTCCCTGTTGTGAACTTTTGTTTTGTCCCAAAGCTGAGGAGAAAGTAAGCCACAATGAAAAACAAACAAACTGGAAAAAAGGAAAAAAAAGAGAGAAATAAATCTGGGCTGGCAAGGAATCCAGATCTTTTGGCAGACACAGAGTCAATGCAGTTGCTGGAACTTTATATAATTTTGAGAGTAGCACCATGGATTTAATATAAGCACGATGTTTTGCATAGTGCATGTAAAACTCAAGAACTCAGAAGTGATTCCAGCTGAAGATTTTGAGAGAATAAAAGAGCAAATTCTAAGCCCTCCTACTGCTTTTAAAGCATAGATCATTGCCGAAAACTTCCAAAAAGCTCAAGATAAAAGAAGGGTAATTTGGACAGACAGCATGTACTTGTGTTCTCAAAATTCCTCAGCTAATTAACTTCTCAATTAATGTCCATTTCCATACTCCATGGGAAAAAAAGAGGAGAGGAGAGGAGAGGAGAGGAGAGGAGAGGAGAAGAGAGAAGTATTTAGACACAGTTCCCCCTGCTGAATATATTTCAGTTGATAATAAGCCTGGAGGCCTTTCCACTAATTAAAAAAAAAAACATTTTCTTCTTTGTTTTCTCTGTTTGTTTCTTTTCTTACTTCTTTGTGCAGAATATAACTCAGGTCCCTAGATCAAACAGGGCTTGAACCATAAAAGTAAATGGCAACCTTTCCATTGACATCGTATTTAGCAACTTTTTTCAGTACTTTGCACTTTTAGATTACAAGTTCTAAAAGGATTCCACAGAGCTGAGAATTTCCCTTGTTCAGGCTTCACCTGAACATGCTGTGTCAACAAATGCTGCTCTATTAAAGAGAGGTGCAACTTAATGACAGCTATCTGTTACATACTGATAACCTTCATCTCCCACTGAGAAGGGTCAAAGAATGCCTAAAGCTTCTTAATCACAATGAAATGCAGAAATAGATTCTAACATAAAGGTATATACTTTGGGGGGTCATTTTCAGAGTAGCTTTAGCAAATAGGAATCAAGGTCACTTTGCGTTTGAGTTCTGCCTACCTTTCCTATTCCAAGTATATGGGGGAAAACCCATTCAAACCAAAAGCAGTCTTTCTAGTAGCACTCAGAACTCCAGCTTTCAGTTGGAGGTAGGAAATAGAGAACTAGTAAGGGGGAGCAGAATTATTTCAAAATGTTCGAAGCTCAATAGCAACTTCTGCATTTGAGTCAAAAGGGTCCCAGTGACCCTGTTTTAATATGCACTTATTTTCCTGTACTACAGGACACCTAGGAACTCGGATCCCTCAGACAGCTTCGACAGCAAAGTGGTTAATGTTTGAAGAATGAGTCATTCTTTCCTTTGCCATGACATTGGGTTCTTATTGTACAACCCTGTACAGTACTTAGCAATATTTTTTAAAGATTTAAAAAGCAAAGAGTTACAAAACCATTTGCATTTAACTTGAAATAGAAAAGATAGCACTTTTTTTTTTAAATCCCATTATATAGTACACCGTATAAATTACAGAGTATTCAAATGCATAAATGCATCTGTGTAACATTTATCAAATGTAATTTTCCTTTGTTATTGGAGGGTTTACTTTTTCCAGAGTTTTTGTTCTTTGTCCTAGGTACCCCCATCTCCTCTCACTATCACGTATGACAGTGCTCCAGATCTGACACATTGCTGTTGCAGTATCGCATGTTGTTGGGGATGTGGCAGTCTGTGTAGTTAATGCCCCCGTTTGGGGTATAAATGGGCTGCAGTCTGAAATCTCCTTTAAGGAGCTGATCATTATTTAAGGAGACAATCTGGAAGCTGGTTTCCGTCATCTCCAGGATGGAGTTGTCCTTCTTGGTCCCTGCCTCGCAGTAGTCATCTTTCCGTCGGCCTCTGTTATATTTCCACTTCTGAGAGGTGTAACGCCCTTTTTTGTGCATGTGCCAGCAAAAAAGGCTGAGCAGGACCACAAGGACAAATATCACTGCACCCCCAATCAACCCTGCCAGCAGAAATGGGGAGCCCAGGTTCTGAGAAGTTGTCTGCTCACGGCTGGAGGGGATGTTGCTGCCATTGCTTAAGTAGGAAGCCTTGGTTGTGGCTTCGGAACAGACAGTGTCTTCTCCTGTTCGGTAATTGTTATAAGCATCCAGTGGAACCAAACAAATTCGATACGTGGATTTGGGTTCCAGATTTACCAAGCTTAAGTGTTGCTTCTCACCACTAACTATTCGTTCCTGAACAATTCCTCCTACCAGACTATGGCCCATTTTTACCCATGTGAGTTTATACGCCATCACAGTAAAAAGAGACAACCAGTTAACTTGGATGCAAGTGTCATTCACAAAATGGATGGAGAGTTGAATTCGTTCAGATATGGGAGGTGTCACCTTTTCTCTGTCCTCCCTGTCAGGCACAGTGGGGAGTGTGGCTATGGTGGGAGTGAGAGGATTATATTTGCTACTTGGGGGAGGAACAGATGAGGTGGGAACCAATGTAGTTGGCATGGTTGTAGCCGAGGCTGGTGTGACAACAAATGGCAGACCAGGGGTGGTGGTGGGGCATGACAACATATTCATACTGAGCTCCCTGACTGCCATACCTCGGACCTGTTCTGGTCCTTGGCACATAAAACCCCTTACATTGATGGAAGCAGGAATAAATTTGAGCCATTCAGTGACCCATTTAATACTGCAGTCACACAACCAGGGATTATTCCTCACAGTGAGTTGCCTCAGGTTGTGGAGATTATCAAATACCCCTTTTACCAACATCCGAAGCTGATTGTTGGAAATATCAAGACGCTCCAGCTTGTGGAGGTTTGCAAAGGCTGTAAGTGGTATATGGGTTATCTGGTTGTCCTGCAAGTAGAGTCGAAGTAGATGTGTACCTGGAAGATCAGGAGGAGGGTAGGTTAGTGAATTCCGTACTATTGAGAATTCCTTGAGCTTGGAGAGGTGGCTGAAAGTGCCTTCAGCTATGCCTTTATTAGTAAGGAGATTGCCATCCACAATCAGACGCTCCAAACTGGTAAGATTCTGGAAGGCCAGGTCTGAAATGACAGCAATTCGGTTTTCATCTACTCGAAGTTCTTGTAAGTCCACTGGAAGGCCTACTGGCACGCTGCTCAGGTGATTCTTGGACAGGAACAGAAGCTTGAGGCTGATAGCTTCCCGAAATGCCCCATCCTCAACACCAACAGTAGAGATGGAATTGTCATCCAGGTGTAGCTCTTCCAGCTTCAAGAGCTGAGCTAGGGCGGCCCGAGAAATGGTCTGAATGTTGTTTTCCTGCAGGTGGAGAACCCTGACATTCTTGGGTAGGTTCATGGGGAATTCATCCAATTGGTTGCCATATAGGTAGACCGTGTGCACAGACTGGACATTGTGCAACTCTGCAGGAAATCCAGCATTATTAATTTGGTTATTATGGAGGTAGAGGACGGTTACACCCTCTGGTATCCCAAGAGGCACTGAGGTCAAGCTTCGCTCATTACAGTAGACAAAGTTTCGGTCACAGCGGCACACTTTTGGACAGGCCAAAGTTTTGGAGACCTGCATGTAGAGCCCCAGGGAGAAGATAAGCCATGATTTCATGAGAACAGCCCAGTCTGTGGGCCGCAATCTAGTCCACGAGCCCATTTCTAATTTAAAGTAATGAAGTACCAAAGTATTAAAGGATTGATAACAACAATAAAGCACAGGTAGCAAAATCTCAGGTCATTAGAACTGGCTTTAGTTTATGTCCAATATTCAGGCAAGAGATAAAGTCCTGGAGGCTAAGTACAAAATAATCCTTGCCTACCTCCTACTTCTCATGAGAAAGCCACAGTCTTACTAGCCAGGGTTACAAACTTTGTTGCTTTCCTCCATGGGTGCTGAAAGAAACAACAGCTGTCTCTTTGCAAGTGAGCAACAGGCAATTTAAAGCTACCACAAGGCGTCTGAATGTGAATTGCTCGGTGGGACAGTATTTGCTTTCACAGAATCCTGCTGGCGTTACAGTCGGCTTTCTTCCGTCAGCAAAGTCCTCATTTCAGCTATCTGCTGGATGCAGCCAACCTGTTAAGGAAGAGAAAAAGAAAAATCTGAATAAAATGAATTTTTTAATAAGGAAGATCCAGCCCATTTCAAGACTATTGTAAGGCTGTACTCTTCATGGCATTCTGGAAGAAAAAAAAAGATATTAATATTAAACATAGGCTTATTATTAAGCAGTCTTGAAATAGATTGATTCCAAGTCACTGCCATGATTGAAGGACTCTTCCTGACATCACTGCAGGCTAGATCAATCACTCCAGTATTTATCTCAATCACAGTCTTTTTCAAATTCTAAAACTTAAACATCTTGCTTAAACATCTTTTTTTTTCAGAATCTCTCAGTTTAATGAAAGCTATGTCACTGATGTCTAGCAGAACAGATCTGGGCTATTATTATATATATATATACACTTATAATGGCACTTTTTTTTTTCTTTTTTTTTGCATTTCCTACCATACTCTGGAATGTTCTGCTTCAATTCTGGATACCATTATATATTTTCTCTTCCCAACTTAATGTATACTGCTAGATATTGTATCTCACTACACTGAATTAGCAGCTTATGAAGGGAGTCTTTTAAGAAAGTATGGTGACCTATGACTACAAGAAATCCCTCTGTAAGGTAATATGTTTGCTAAAACTAATCATCTTGATACTGTTAATAATGTGAACTGTGCTGTCAACACACTTCAGAAGTAGCAGTATACTAAATGAAACTGGTTCACATCTGCTAGAGTATTGCTTTAGCATATCAGCACAGATAAACTCCAGTAGTTTTGCTGGAGAGCATTGTCTTTGCAATCAAAAAGGTTAAGTATTTCTTTCAATTCTCCTACAGAGTTGTCTGTGAATAGCTTTTTAAAGAATTTTTTTAGCTCTAGGATACATAAGTTTTCAGTTGTGCATTTTCTGCTTTATAGCGTACTTTTTAACTTTCTCCCTTCCTGATAACTATTGTTCAAATTTACAACCAACCAATTCAACTTTCTAAAGCATGCGATGAAAAATATTGCAATGTATTATGTTGTCATGCCTTACTAAGTGTTGTTTCAAATGACTGTAAAAAGAAGTTACTGCAGTTTACGTAGTTTAACCTAAACTGAAGGTTATAAACCCTGGAAAGACCTAAGCATCTGTAGAGCTCAGTGCCTTTGACTGCAGTTACATAAGCACAGTATTTTTCCACAAACTCACTATTTGGGCCTTCAGGAAAACAGTTTTCAGTGAACAGAAATCACCTTAAAAACAACAACAATACTATTTTCCTTTATTTAAGTTATGTAAATCCTGTCTATCCTTTCCAGAAGTGTAAGAAATGTAATTAAGGAGTACATGTCATCTGAAAGCTTTTCTGCTACAGCTGGGCAGTTTATATGTCCCAAATGCTGCTTATGTGCAAGAAATGTAATTCAGTAGTACACAGCATCTGAAAACTCATTCTTCTGCTGCAGCTGTGCAATTTATAATATGTCCCAAATGCTACTTCTGTGAAACTCATGGATTGAGAGTGTAGAAACTCTCTTCAGGAAGCAAACATCTTTCAAGAGGAATCTTTGCCCTTGCAGATTAATATATTTATTCAGAGGCCTCACCAGGTATCAGCTCTAAGGCTGGAACAGTTGGTGATAAAAAGTGAATCGCATAACAGTCCTACAATCTATCATTATGCATCCAAAATGGCAAATGCCCCGTATGCCTGCATTGCATACTGTCCTCTTCCAGAAACAGTAAGATTGGCCGCCCTGCTGCTCCAGGCTTTCTCTCTCGCAGGCGTATTTCAGTCCAGAGTAGTTCTGCTTCAATTATGTGAGATGATGTGATATTGTAGAGAAACTCTAACAGCATTACATCCTTACAAAAGCCTAAGTGTGACAGTTTATCTGCCTTTAATATGGCCTGTCTGCCATCTAGATCATACTGGTCTGATCTGTTACGACATTTTCTTTTAAAATAGGAAAGGACATGCAGAGCCTCTTCTGAGATGCTCGAGACATACAAAACATTAGTGGTTCTCCTGGTCCTTTGTTGTACCTGGAGAGAAACAGTATGTACTTCCTAATAGGGAAAAAATCCTGCACTGACTTCTGCTTTAACTCCAGTTGCTGTTTGGATTTAGTTTGACTACTGAGTATGACTGAAGCCCAGTTGAAGATATGTAGCCACAGGCCACAGCTTTGGCTTCTCTCAGCTTCTCCCAAGAAGGCAATGCCATATTACAAGGGACTTAAGGCATATCCACTTGGCCTCTGGCCAGAGTACCTCTCACCTCTGTAATCCTGATATCTGAATAAAAGATTTCATTCCTGTCTAGCAAAATGAGTCAAAACACACCATTCTTTAGCATCAGCACTTCTTTGGGCTGCCTAGTCATTAAGTGCAAGAGCACTTTCGGAGCTGGCATTCTGAAGTTCATCTCTTATTTTTTTATGGTTATATGGGTTTTGTCCTTAGAAATATTTTTAAACTTTCCAATGGCATATTTTCTCCCTTTTTGCTTATGAGAAAATTAGTCTTTTTATTAATGCCAGTATCCTAAACTACAGCTAGCAATGCTTAATAAACCAAGACTCTAAAACTCATAGTACAGAAAATATGCATTGTCACCCAGGTAACTGCTTCAGATTGCATCAGGAAAAGCCCAAGGACAAATCTAATAAGATATTTATCACTTCAGTGTTGACTGTGGTGTGACAGAGGGAAGGAATAAGAAAGCCATGATAGAAATAAATGTGCTTCAATAAATTATTTGGGAAAGGTTTTACCACAGCATTCTTTTATAAATGCTTAATAATAATTCATAGCAGTGGTAATAGTTGCAGCAGTAATATTATTTCAGCAAACTCAGGGACCTTAATGCAGGAGTTCTGTCTCTGTGCTAGAAATCTCTTCTCCAAAGACTTAAAATAAGATTAGAATCTTAAAAAGTCAAGCCACTTGCTTGATTTTAAAAAGTAACACTGTGAGAAAAACAAGCAAACAAACAAATTCCAGGCAAATTTCAGAAGGCTGGAAAATTGAAACAGTTTATTCTCAGCTAATTGACAAGACTGAGGGCACACAGAGTGATTACGTTTTTTCCCCATCCCTGTGGCTTCCTAAGGGAAAATTTTCCATTTCCTTTTCCTGTACATTTGATTTATACTATTTTTCACTATATCCTCCTTGAAGGACAAGCAATGCCTTCCCAGTGTCTGACTGTTTCCTGCATTACTGCAACTGGAATAGTAAATCCTAGTAAGATTTAGGGAATAATACAAAAAAGATGAAATAAACAACTGAAATAGATGAGAACATATGCATATTTTATAGGTGGCCATGTTTGAAACCTTGGTTTAATGGTCTAACAATCACTTTCAGTGTTTATGATTTAAAGTATTTATATGGGATCATTGAGCAGCAAGGACAGTAAAGTTTCCTCTGCACTATTGAGAGTTATCCACACAACTTCAAGCTTCAGTCAGCCAGCTATGCTTAACCATGAAACAATTTACTTTCAATAAACAAGCATATTCCTGAAAATGTTACTTATTCTTAAGTTTTATATATGTCTTTCCTAACTCCCTGAGCCTCAGGGAGTTGCCTCAGTGTCTGTGTCTAGGCTGCTTTAAGAAGAAGCTCTGAAGCTTCTCAGGGCCAACCTCACTATCATTCATACTGCAGACATGCTATCCCAAGTGTAGAAGTCAAGGTCCATGAGGATAGGTAAGAATCCAGCAATGTTTAATTGAGAAAATGCAGAAATAGGAGTCAAAGAAGGAAAATAGAGTATAGAGCACATTCTACTTATGGCTACCTGCTGGCTACCCAGTGTTATAGATACAAGACTTATTTTGCTGGGCTCCTGAGTCAGGTTGTCTGGCTTCATTAGTCAGACATGTTTTACGTTATGGCTGTTAATTTTTCAGAAGTGAAAATAACAATACTTGGCTATTCACTCACAAGCAATCCTTATTAGAACTGAGAACAATTTCTATTTCTATGATATTGCAACCAATAAGCACCATCTGAGTCCAAGCGCCAGGCAACAAAAATGAAAAGGCAAGCAGAAACAAACACAGTCACATGTGATATTTTCAGTGATACCAGTCAATGAAATCCATCCAGCACAAGACCACTCAAGATTAATTTACTTGGCTTTACTGAAGACCAAGGTCATAATCAAGTCATAATCTTACTCCATGTCAATAGCATGTATAGTATGGGCAAGTCTACTATGTATGGAATCAAATGACAACCAGAAAAAAACGCAGTTCCATTCGGAGCCTACCACAGACAGTGCTTGCGAAAAACGTCCTTGTACTTTTATGAGCTAATAAGTAAGATAATTACAGTAGAATACCTGATATAACCCTCTTTTCTATGTAAATAGAGTTTGCATCTACACATGAAGGAACATTATACAATTTTTGTAGTGACTGGGTGCCTAAGTTGATGGCTTACTGTATATCTTTCTCTGTGAGCTATTTGGTTTTGAACTTAGTGCTCAAAATTCTTAACGTGATGCTATAATCCTCACATAAAATGCACAGAGGAAGGGACACTGTTTCCCTAGAAGCCAAAGTACTTTTCAAGAAGCTTCGTTGCATGCTTAACGCTGTGACCGCTTAGTGCTTAAGGCTGTGTGCTACGTAAGAAGAGGAGGGAAGGAGGAAAAGGAAAGACTCATGATAGGAGAAATCCTGTCTGTGGTCCCCTTCTAAAGTGAACATTGTTGTTGGGATCATAGGAGTAGCTAGTACTAAAAGGAAGCCTAAAATTCAGTCTATATAGGTTTACAGACACAGAAGTCAATATGCATAGATCTTGGCAAGAAAAGATATTACCTTTGCAATACTATTATTGGGATGACTCAGCAAATTTAGAGTAAGTTCTTTTTCATATTTCCTTCTTTCCTCTTCTCATTGCTCAAGACATATCTTTGTATGAACCCCTAATGCCACACAATTTGTACTTGTAATTGCTCCCTGAGTCCAGATCAGGCAGCTTCCTGGAGGAGAGTGAAATGGGTTTGGCTTTGCCTTGGGACAGAAAGCAGGAAGTTTCCCAAGTGGTTTGTCTTGCAGCCACGTGAGTGAAGACAACTTTCCATCCTTCTCCCTCTTACTCCTCACTAACCCTCTCCTCCAGTTCTTTTCTCTCTTTCCAACTACATTTCTGCATATTATGAAACAGAGACATTTTCCAGAAGCACACAGGCTTCAAGGCATGCCCTTTTTAAAAGGCCTCGTGGTGTAATCAAGGAAGGCTTTGCCTTTGGAAACCTGGGCCATGTTCAGCTTCCCATCAGTTCAGAGGGGTCTGACAGCCACCTATTCCTGACTGCCAGCAGGGGGAGCCAAGGCAGCGGAAACTCTCTCCTGTCAATAAACAAATTAATGAATATAGGACTCGTTTTCTTCCCCGAGTCCTTCCCTGCACACTCATGAACACACTCGGTGTTGCTAACAAAAGTCGGGGACCACTGGTGGCTGCTGTCAGTGTGGCATGTCAGACAAACTGCTGCTTTAGGGAAAATTGTTGTCCCTCTTTTTGATGACCATTGGATTTGATCTGCAACATGGTTCATGCCTGCTCTCTGCCTGTAGGTTCATCTGCAGAATGTAGTTATTATATAGATGCGAAGAGGCTTTTAAGGGTGTGTGGGAGAGAGAGACATGGGGAAAAAAAAAAAGGATAGAAAAGACTTTGGAAGGCGCACAGCTCAGCTACAGCAGAATTGTCTCCTTTTACAGAATAGTAGCAAACAGTTGCAGGTCAAAAGAGACAACAAACCGGACTATAACTGCCTGACAGCAACCACTGTATTTCAGGATGTGGCACTGAAGTAATTACAGGAGCTAAGGTGTAATCATTTGGGCTGAAGCCAGAAATTCAAAGCTACCAACCATCCTGCCGGACAGTGGGCCGTGCCGACCTTCCTCCTCAGGCCTGTCTGGACTAAAGTACCGTTGTTGCTGTGTTTAACAGTTATTTCTTTGGGACAGAAGGAAGTTGTTCATAAAACTTGATGTTGCATAACTTCATACAGACCCTTTGACCTGTGGTAATTAATAAAATAGCAGCTACTGCAACCCCTGAGCCCAAGAACACTGGTGGTTTCCATTGTGTGACAAAAGATTAATTTCCACAGATTTTTTTTCTGTCAAAGATTTTTTTTTTCAAAGTCAACATATATCAAAGGATATGATTATCTTAGTGATAAAAATGAAAGTCTCTTAAACACCTAGTGGCAAATGTCAAAGAAACAGCACATTTCCTACTGTAGCTGCATTCCTAGATATCCCTGCGTTATCTACCCAAACTCATCTGTTGTGTTGCCATACCATCCATTCCAAGCTGAATGTCCATTTGCACCGAATAAAGTTGCAAAGACCTTTGCTATAACCTTTTTAATTAGAAAAGGGAGAACTCAACAAACAGAAGACTTCCACTAAGGACTTCCTGCCTACGGAGCCCTAAAATCTAATATAGGAATCGTCAAAACCAGCTATTTCAGCTAATTGCAATTGTCAGAGGAAAAGGTAATGAAGACACAAATAGCAAACTACAAAACTAAAGCTGGAACTGCTTTCATAAGAAAACAGGGCTGCTTTGGAAAAGAAAACATGCAGAACTCCAGGTTTCTAAATAACTTGAGCTTCCGAGTTGTCTAAGCTTCATGGCAGCTCCAAGGTTGTGATAGCCAAACTGTCTATTTATAAGGAAAACTCTGCTTTCATTATAAAACTGCTGATTGTTGCAAATCTTAGACCAGATGGTGACCATCATGATATTTTCGCTCCAGCAGGCAAAGAGGAACAGATGATCACCTCCAGGACCGATATTAAATGGAGTTTTGCATCTACTAGCAAAGGGCTATTGGTGTCTTTATTAACCTTCCCCCAAGGCCTAGTCTGATTTTTCACCAGTCTAATGATGTACTGTTCAAAACTTAACTAATATGTCAAAAAGCCAGAAAGCCCGATTTAGAATGCTGGTGAATTAATTCTTTCATCCCTGAAGAGATGATTTTATATCTTAGGTGAAATAGCTTTGATGCATCTCATCTAGGACACCATAAAATCAGCAATGTAATATGTGATGATGTAAAGCTGGATTGAGAAAGTTGGAAATGGCAGATGAAAAGAATCTTACATGAGGAGCTATCTGGAACATTTCAACAAAATGCATTTTCATTAAAATATATGGTTTCATTGAAGCCAAAATGTTTCATGGAGATTTGTCAGTTTTGATTATGTTTTGAATAAGAAATGTGCCTTAGGTCCAATGCTTTCTGATCATTTATGACCAGAGGGAGATAGAGAAAAGGAGACAAAAAAAAAAAAAAAAAAAATTTTTTATGAAAAAAAAAAAAAAAAAAAAAAAAAAAAGCTTTGACACAATTTCACTTCATGAAATAGTGTTTACTTTTCCTATTTTAAAACCTTGAAAATTGTCATGAAGTGGAATTATCTGCCTCTGGACAGTTCTACTTAACACGGCAAAAGGATGAGAAAAGGAAAAAAAATCCTTTGTTTGCTTTCCTGACCCTTTTCCAAAGAGTCTGTGACAAAGTTTCTGTGACAAAAACTGGGCATGTCTGAAGAAAATAATCATACCAAACTAATTTTAAATATTTTCCCTTTCAGAACACAAATGTCCTGTGTTGTGTTTAGCATAATGTATTTTGTTCTAAGAAAAAAATGAAGGCAACCCGCTGTTTCTTAGCAAGCAAATTGGCCTCTACCTATAAATTATTCTGCACTGCGAAGCAAACAGTTTGCTTTTATCTAGCGATATGTGGGCAGCCTGGCAAAATGTCTGTGGGTAATTTGAAAAAGCTGCTTTTAGTGACCTAAGTGACTAAACATTGCTTCTGTGGAGACAACATCTTGACACATTTTCAATGTGTTGCATGGTGCTACATCATTGATGAGATTCTGCATGGTGTCACATTACCTTGTGGGATATCATTCATTTATGGTCTTAGGAAAATGAGTATGGCCTGCCACTTTCTTATCTTCCTTATCTGTGGCACAAGGCCCAGGGAGCCCAGGTTGGCACTCCCCAACCTCTGAGCTACCTTGATATAAATAAAGCTGTAAGTGTCATCATACGTATATCTTTCCAATAAAGCCAGATGGAGACAACTCCTTTCCCTTCTAATATTACTTAACATGCTGCTGCTTCATAGTGTTAAGAGCTATTCCACAAACACTCCTAAGGCACTCTTAAGAAAGACTAAGGAAGTTGCTTGCACTCTAATTTTCTCTCAACCTTGAAAAAAACCCATCACCTAAACTACAGGCATTATGGGACCACTGAACAGGAGATGCTTCCCAGCTAGAGAAAAAAAAAAAAACCTCACTCCTGTGACACCTAATCTGTATGCGACATATGTAAGGCTATCAAAGGAATTTTTAAATCATTGCCATCAGATAACCAATTAACAGGAGAAGGGAAAGATATTAAAAGGATGGACAAAGAATACACAGCTACTCAGCTGAATAGCTGAATTATTTATCAACTGTATAATATCTCAGGATCAATGGTTTCTGAAAAAAGGTCTGGATTTTTCATCTTTTTCCAAAAACTCAACAACTATTCTTTTCTGCATGCATAGGTGGAGAAAAGGGCACTATTGCCAGTACTTCAAGAATGGCACTTGAGCACCCTGCACAGGAAACACCGTGTGACCCTACATAACATCAGAATCAGAAAGAATAAAATAATAAGTCTCTCTCCCAGACCTATTGTGTATGAGTACAAAAACATCCAGCTTGCTGTGGCATTCTCACAAAATCCACTGTTTATCTGGACACCAGTGAAAGTAGTGATTTCCATTAGAGTTCAGTGAGAAAAAAACAGGCAGTTTACAGATCACTCTTTTTCTTCTGTTAATTTTATTTGGGTTTGCCACTTATTTTTTGCTCATTTTCTTTGCTGGAGAAATTTTCCCTTTCAGGCAAGTCCAAGGTATATTATGCAAGGATTTCTGTAACTCTGTATGATAGTCCCTATTTTCAGTGATAAGGTACTACTGTCCCTTTTCCATACCAATGACCAAACAGATGTTCTAAATATGTACACCACTGAGGAATGTAAAGTTTGAGAAACATATGATAGACAGCGAGACTAAAGAATTTATTCAGTGCTGTGGGGAACATCAGTACAAGCCCTAATTCTGGCAGTGGCAAAATATTCTCTGGTACATTGTTCTTAGGGTTTTCCATTGGTGAAATGGAGTAAGTCTTCCTTTCCTCAGCAGTCCTTCAGATTAGATATTTAATTTCAAAATTCTTTGAGAAGGAGAGGCTGTACGGGGCTGCAGAGAACTGTAACAGAGAAGTTTCAGATTCAGGCACAAATGTAAATAGGAAGCAACTAAAAACTAGACATTTTAACCCAGTGATTCTCAGTCTCAGTATTAAAACCACATAGGTCACATGTTTTCCTTGTGCCTCATGTTGCTTCACCTTTCACGTGCTACATACTGTTCTGAGCAGGAGCATAGGCAAGGATACAGCAATGGCAACTAAATATCTGATTTCCTTCATAGGGTCCTGAGTGAAAGGAAATACTCCACATTGAATGTGTGTTTTGCAGAAGCAGCTCATAGCATACTGAAGGCTTGGTATTCAGTCTCAAACTTTTAAATGTCCTTATATTTTCCCAATAACTGCTCTAAAACTTTTTTAAAGCACTCTATTAGGCTTACTTCACTTTGGAAGTTCAAAGTCTTTACCCTGAATGAATCCTGACAGAAATAGAAGAGGGGATAAAAAGCAATTCAGCTTTGTTTTCCATTTCTCCCCTTTGCCTCTGAGGTCTGTGTGTGCTTGCAACAGCAAAATCCAAATTGCCAGTGGGCCCAAAAGCAACACCAAGAAGCAATGGAGGGAGAAAAAGTCCTGTGCTGT
Source organism: Eudromia elegans (assembly GCA_003342815.1). Classification (NCBI taxonomy): domain Eukaryota; kingdom Metazoa; phylum Chordata; class Aves; order Tinamiformes; family Tinamidae; genus Eudromia; species Eudromia elegans. The sequence continues at coordinate 9,619,792 of PTEX01000006.1, forward strand.
TAATGCTGCACAGTGGGTTATCTTTAGCGCTGTGCAGGCGGCCAACAAGAGACTTGTGCACCACTTAAACTCTCTTAATAGCTTTTAAGTGGGTCCTAAGAGGTGCAGAAGCCTTGCATTGGCCTTCAGCCCAAGAGCAAATTCCAGCTGACAAGTGCCAAGGCATTTCAGGCAAGCGGACTGTTTAGCAGTGTGTTGCCTTGTGCTACTTTTCAGCGTCGTCGTTATTGCAAGTAATCACAGTAGTATTCTTATCAGCATTTTGTGCTTATACAAAACTAGACATCTCAAATGAGTGCAGCAAGGCAGGGAGGCAGTGCACAATAAAACCTGAGAGAGGGCCGGAGGGACAAATACAAAAAAAATGTGAGGTAGAGTTTTAAGCTATCCCATGGGCAGCAATATATGCCTGCTCAAAAATCCAATTATTGCTTTCTTCTGTCTGCACAAGAGTGTATCTATCCAGGTCACTGCATGAATCAAATACAACACTCTTCCGTTTGCTATGCAGACCTCTGGGTATCTCAAATGGACTTCATCTGAAAATCTGCTGAGAGTTTTGAGGGGTTTTTTTTTGTTTGTTTGTTTGTTTGATTGTTTTTGGACTGGACAAAAAACTGAGGCAACCCCTGCTATAAATGCCTTCCTAAGCATGACAGAACTGGGATTCTGATCTATATATACACCAAAATGTTATATATTGGAGGCATGAGGTCTTTATTTATACTTTATATACTATATACACTAATAAGGTATAACCCACTGATGTAGGGTGTAAAACCAATGTCAACTTTAAATCCAAGTCACAGTGTTTTCAGCTCTCTTACCTCTGCTTGTCTGTTCTGACCTCTACACAACTCTTTTGTAAAAGAGACTATAAAACAAGGAGACTGGAAAGTATATCAGCTTGAAAGGCCAAGGAGATATTTCTATGAGACATAACTGCAAGCCAAGGCTTACATCGTCCTGCTTAATTTCATATCAGATATATCCTGACAGAAGCGGAAGGATACCTATGGAACACATGAGGAAGAAACTATTGCATTATGGATTGAAAAACAGCAGTGGAGCCTACAAGAAGCCCATAAGCAGAAGAGATTTTTGTGAGTTGGAACAGCCGCTCTTGCTTATTGAGCATGGAAATTTTCTTATAGCACATAAAGAAAATTTTCTTATACCACAAAGATACCTTCATTTCTCTTCTCTATTTGGACTACTGTGTCTCTGTGTGCTACTCAGGAGATACAACCCGGAGAAGAGAAGATGCTCTGAAAATGAGAAAAAATATTAAAAGGAGGTCACTTAGGTATTTTCAAATATACAATTTCAGATTGAATTTTTCAGGAATTTATCAACCATTTCACTTCGGATTTATCTAGATCTCTCTGTTCCTTGATAGCAAAGTCATCTTGAATTCAAAAACTGGTGTGAAATTATATAGCACAAAAATCAAACAACTGCAGCTACTCCAGAGGATAACAGATTTACTGACTCCAAAGAGCTTGAATCAGCTCAGTCCAGAGCAGTGGAATCTGTTTACTGTATAATATTATTTTAGAAATCCTTTCCTTGCCAGCTCAATCAAAATGAACTGTATTTCCTAATACCATACTTCCTGAGAGACACTGCCACATGCTCTATCCAAACAGGCTTAAACTAACCCACCCTGGCAGCAATTATCTTCAAGGCTTTTGAGCCTTTTGGGAGACATTGCCCTCCTCTGTTCCAGTGAAGCAGAAAACCATCTTGTTTCCAAGAGGAAAGACAAATCTGTTTTCACATTCTATGCAAATGTATTAAAACTTCTGCATAGGAATTATACAAAGGGGAAACCCTTGCCAAAGCAGTAGAATTCATTGGTATTATTACTAATAACCAAGTGTTTTTACGCATGGATAAGGACTGACTAAGCATCCAGTGTTTAAATACATTCACTGTGGTTGTATTGGTCACCTCTTGAATTCTCGTGCTACAAATCACACTGTAGCTACAGCTACAATTAATGTAAATTTAAAATGACCTGTGTAGACACCTGTAGCAAATTAGCCGTAAATTCACAGACACCAGTCTTCACCTGCCTCACACTGTCCAACAACACGGACTGAATTAGGAAAACTCGTGTAGGCAAATCATATCCTGTTTTATAACAAGAGCCACTGAAATTCATCAAAATTAGTAAAATATCAGTTTAAAACAGATGAAAGAATGTACTTTACACAGCAGATAGTGAACTGAAATATGCACCACGGGAGTCTGCGAAGCAAACGGCATCAGCAGAATCAGCAAAGGATTAAATGGTCTCATGGACAGCAGGTCTTTCCTTATACGTGCTCGCTTCAGGACAGGAGACAGGGACAAAGTCCCACTCTGTGCACCCTAGTCCCACAGCAGGCACTACTGCAGACCTGCAACGGGCAAGGATGGCAAAACTGCAGCTCCAGCAATCTCTTAGGGCTGAACTAGATAGACCACTGGCTATCTCACTTGGGATCTGCTTATCTTTTTAGTGACACACTTTAAGGTCAGAACTATGGATTGAGACCAACACCGGAAACACTTTGCACACACTGACCTATCCATTCCACATGCAAAGAATTCCAGTCAGAAAATAATTAAGTGCCATCCTGTAATGTATCTGATAGCTTAAAAGTCACTGACACCACTTCAGTTCTGCATTTCAAAGCTTCACATAACTATTAATAACCATAAATAAATTATTAAACAAAAAAAGATCAAATAATGTGCATTCAAAGCAATTGTTATTTACTCCTGGCCATTCCTGGAGCAATGCAATGCAGCAAAAGGGATGAGGGAGAGCTCATTATTTTGTACTGTCTTTAAGGCCATGAGTTTTGAAAGTGAGAACAAAAAGAAAATAGTGAAATGATGATGCAAAAATGTCACAGATGCTTCTAGTGCTACAGTAAGCTCTAGTTCCCTAAATAGGAATGTCTTGTTTTAGCTTTAGAAGACTGGAAATCTTACAGAATGAAGTACTGACCGCTGAAGGAACTGAAACGTATCATCATGGTTTGGACTCGCGTCTTCAATGACCTTTGAACCTTTCCTGTAGAGAACAACCCAAGCCACAACGTCTGTATATAGAACTGAGCTGCCTTGAAGCTCTGAATGTTTTGAATCTAGGGTTTCGTTTTGAACACATCTGTAATTTTTATATCAGTAAGCTTTGCAGAAACATCATTAAATTCTTTTTAAAATTCCTTTTCTATTCTTTGTATGTTACAGATGGGATCTTTTTTCTCAGTTTCCTGCCCAAACTTTGGAGATAGAGGTCATTGGACCAGCAACTATATAAAGTCTATATAAAAGTCTGTGAACTTGCTAGGTTGTCTTTTTCTTTTGGATCGCTGGGAAGATTGTCAAGCAGAGCCCTTTGTAAAAACAACCACTTGCTCACTTCACCTTCTTTGAGACACAATATCTTAAAATATCTTCATTTTTCACTAACCTAGGGAATCCATGACTCCATTTGAGCTTCAGTGTAGGGAAGTTTAGCAAAAATGTTATCTTTTGTTACATTTGATACTTTTGACAAATAAAATTTCAGTGTAAATACAATGATAAGAAGAAAGATAAGAAGACTAGAGGAAATATGTATCCTTGCTTCTTTGTTCTTTGGATCCTTCACTCAACTTCACCCCATTGCTATTACTAATATCTCAAGGATTACTCTAATGAATTCCTCCCACTTTTTAGTGAACAAACAATTCAAAAGCTTGCACACCTCTCTTCCACTGTAAACCTAAATGAAATTGCAATATTTAAAATCTATTTTCTAATGATCACTATTTGTATGCTGTTTTAATCATCTAAGATAAATTAAATAAATTACAGGAATATTATCTGAACACCTATGATGGTGGCAATGAATAAATGTTTCCTAAAAGAAAATGCAGACAGTTTCTCTCCTCCTTCCTTAAGACATACAATTACAAATTTGTGGTCACAGTTCGATACTTCCATGCTGTATCTGCAAGCTATATCTGTAATAGTCAGCTCAGCTTTAGTGTCAGCTTGATATTATGCGAGTCTAGCCATGAAGGTCCAAATGCTGCTCTATCACTAATGGATAATTGTATTCTGAGACCTGGTGGCCGTGGTCATTATTATATATATCATCATTCACATCCTGGCCATTCTTTTTAATTCATGCTATGTCAGTAGCATCCAGTCATTACTCATTAAAATGGGTGATGAGTGTAATGAAAAATCCAGTAGTAAATTAGGGGTATTTTTTAGAGTATGAAATGATATGAAGAAGAAACAGTTACATATAAGGCAGTCATAATTTTCTTTCCTCACTCAGCACCAAATCTGTAACTGAACTAAGCCAGTAGCCATGGAGCAAGGTGTCTAAAGAGGGCTGCTTGGAGAAACCACCATCTCAGCATTGATAGACACCTCTACTCTTTCAGCTTTCTTTTTAGAAATTATCTTTTCCCTGAGATGCTCGTGGGGTGAAAGACACCGTGCTGTCAGGAGCAGGAGAAGATGAGATGAAGAATTAAAGTGAGACCAGCTTTCTAATGGACAGCAGGTAGATTCTCCCTTCACCCAGACGAGCTCTAAGTGGTGCTGTTTAACTGATAAATTCATTTATCTTCTAAGAAGTGCTGTGATGGCCTGGAAAACCTTTAGCAATCACATTTGCAAGTAGTCTTCACATACCTATAATTACAAAGTATTGAATCTTGTGGGAAAACAGAAAAGCTCAATTATTCTAGACTCACAAGAGTCCAGGAGAAGGAATGAGAATAAAATGCCATTACCTTTTCATAATTCATAGATTCATAATAAAACTAGAAGTGGAAAACTGAAAGGCAGAACATACAAACGAGTAGATGTGTTTCTTAAGCTTAATGTAAACATTAGGTAAATATGATTGATTAATCCAATTAATCCACTTGGCTTCCTGCTTGAATATTTATGATAACTCTATCTCTCCTGAGCATAATAGAAGGTAAAATGAAGCCAAGCACCTAAAAACAGCATTCTCCATCAAGCTGCATGGATAGATTTTCCCAGATATCTCACTACAAAGGTGATGAAAACAAACAAGATAAAGTATCCTCAGCTGGCGCCTATTCAACCTGCAAGGAACTGGGCTTAGGGCAGTACCACAGTCCACATCAAGCCAGCGCCACAGCAGACACAAAGGAAATTTTGTTTTTAATTTCCTGTTTTTTTTTTTCAGGTTCTGCATTGAAGTAATCAAAATAAGTATTGCAAAGTTCAGGCCTAAATGTTCACGTGCTGGTTTTGTGAGGGTATTTTCTGGGAATACGATAGTTAATTATATTCCTCCCACTGCTCATTTGCATGTGTACGGTTGGGATTTGAGAGCTCCACCTTTGGAACTGCAACACTAACCATGTTTCTGACCAGATGGCTGCCAGCAGGTGCTGGGCTAATTCCCTGGTTCATTTGTGTGTTATGGGAACACAGGACTGGGGGTGACCTCCTAGGTCACTGAGCCCAGACCCCTGCTATCGCAAGCAATGGCCTCACTGAGAGGTAACGCATTAGCTCGGAGCTCATATATAGTTTGTTCTTCCTGCTGGGAATCCTTCAGTGGCCCTTCCCATTTTCTCCTGGGAGATGCGGCCTCGTGATTGAGCTGCTTTTGTTCTCAGGGTTAACAAACAATCCCCCGCAAAAGCACTGCGTGACAAGCACTACTGGCCTCCGCCTGGAATTCAGAGAGCGTCTTTATATCTCCGATGGGGTTCAGAAACGGAGCCTCCGTGGCTCTGTATTTGGCGTTTGGCTGCAGACTGCGTACCGAGCCATGGCAGCATATATAGGAACGACACAAAACTCTAGGCCTCCTTGGACAAAACTGCTCTGGCACAGACAATATCAGAAGCAGCTCAGACTTTCTGAGTAAGACCAATATATGGGATATTATAGGGCCAGGCCTAGGGCTTTAGGATCTTACATAACCGTTCAGCATTGGGAGCTTCCTTCAGGAGGCCTTGCTGCACCCTTGGAGCAGCCCAGAATGAGGACAATTCGAAGTGCGTCTTCGCCTTTGGTAATCGGTGCTGTTATGCTTTAAAAAAAAAAAAAAAAAAAAGAGCACCATATCCTCCTCAGAGAGTTAAATTAAGTTGCTTAAGGGTTGCAAAGTGAGACAGGAGCACAAGCAAAATTAAAAGTTACAAGTTCCTGTCTCCTAGTCTGCATTCAATCAATGAAACCACATGTTTTCTCTGCTTAGACATCCACCTTTGAAGACGTGGCCCTTAATGGCCTGAGGTTTGACTGTTCCAGCTTTGTTATTTTGGGTTTTTTTTTTTCCCTTTAGCCTTTACTGCCAGCCTCAGACAGACTCATTCAGTGCAAGTATAGGGAAGAAGGCTGGTGTCACAGTGGGGAATTCAGTTTAATGAAAGCACTTGGAGAAATTCTTTTGTTTATTGAAGGCATGTAAATGGACAGTATGATTTACAAGGTTACAAGGAAACAAGTACACAGCTTGCCCTGATGCTGTGGCTAAGACAGCTTGGAAACTATTGTGCCTTGTGACAGAACAGCGCAAACACATGGTGCCGAAAGCCACAGTAGCTATTCAAATCCATCTTTGTTTTAACTACCAGCTATTAAAGCGACCGTGCTGGTTCTACCTTGTTCCCCCTGACAGAAAGTCCTTTTAAATGTTTAAAAGTTGCAAGTCTGTGTATTCTGGATCGCAGAGGGAATCTGTCCTTGAGGGGTTTTGAATGGCACTGCAAAGCCAAAGCCAAAAAACACCTCCAGTTACTGTGCCACGATGCACGGCAGAGGGCAAATACAGACTTGAAATACTAAGGTCCACATGACATTAAAAGTGCCTAAGTTTTACTGCAATCAGATTTTAATGCAGCCAGGAATCAGACGGGTCTGAACTAATGATAGTCACTCTACCTTAGAAGCAAATAATACACTTCATGTTGATAATAACAGGTTGCTCCAGGTAGGCAAATTACCTCTCTCTTGATTCAACAAATCACACTGACAACTCTGTGCCAAGAATAAATAGTCGTTTTGTCTCTTAAAACTGCTTGAACTTGTATATCCATAAATATCAAATGAGCCATCTTGGTCTTCAAACTGAGATTAAGAGAATGGGAATAGCTAACTGACAAACGTCACCTCTTATTCTGCTCCTCACATGTCCTTGACTAAAATATCATAATTTTTTAAAATGTATTAATTCTTTAGAATTATACAAAAAACCCTACTCATTACAGCAATGAGAAGGCTTATTATTGAAAATGTCTTTCATTTCTGCAATTGGTCACATTAGTCATATGCAGACGCTTATGTTCTCAAGACTCATTATTATTTTGATCAATTTTGTAGTGTACATGTTCACAGAAAAATATTTAAGATGAAATCCACACAACAGATTACAAATCTCATTTCAATGCCTATTCAAAACTCAGTCACATAAATATGCCCAAACACCAAGAAAAAAAAGAACATAAATGCATCTCCAGTTGTCAGAAATTTCTGCTTCCGAGGCCAAATTCTCTATTGTTGAAACAAACCATTTATGGTGCTTTGATTGACCAGCAGACATCATACATAGCCTGACATTTGCCTGAGAATATGTTGACATTTCCAACTAAAGTCTAACAAAGAGATCACACAGACACTTGAAGAAAAAAAGAAAATGCATATTTTTTTAGTGCCTTCAGTTCAGCTCCGTGCTGAAATTTTCTAACACTTGTGCAGAAATATTTAATTTTTTAAACCAGTGCCGCAATCTACTAAGGAAATTCAAGAATGTGAATATTCTTCCTCTCCAAAAAAAAAAATAATTTAATTGCATTCTTGTATGATATTTTAGAATAGCATCTAATGCTGTTTGCTTTTTCAGTAAAAATAGAATTATTGTAATAATATAAAACAGATTTTATAGTGTGTGCTAGTTATTTTATGGCTTAACTTTAAATATTTGAGTGTGATATTTCTGACATTTATATGGGGGAGTGGATTTATTTGTGCTAGTGTTTAAGAAAATTCAGAAGTGAGTAAAAGTGATAAAAGAATTTGCTCTATAATAAAATGACATTCTTGAGAAACTAGTACAAAATCATGAATTCCTTTTCCAAATATGAAGCTCCATGGCTGTGATTCTACCCTACTGTCTTTGAAGTCCCATTCAAAATTTCCCATTACTTTCAGATGGTCCTTTATTTTCAAAAGCACTTTTGAAAGTTTTCCGTTGCTTAGTTCCCATAATTGAACCTTGAGCATGATCTTGCGAGAATTTGTATGCACATGAGTAGGCAGGCCTACTGAATGAGCCTGGAGGATTGGACCCAACATCACTACCTGTATTATATCACTTGATTTTTCATTCCACTTTTTTAATTCAGGATGTACATCCTTGCAGTTTATGTAACAGCTATGTTTTTAACATCATCAAAAAAAAAAAACCAAAACAGTTAATACTTCGTGGGATGACAGGATGATAAAACTGCGACAGATTACTCTTGGCACATTAGGAAACAAGCAAAAAAGCAGTTTTCTCCAACTTTCTTGGGACTGTTCTGAGTGACATTAAGCATAATAGGGTTGAGAACAGTATTTTGAAGAAAGCATCTGAAACCTGATTTTCCATAAAGTCAGTTGATTCTGGCCAGCGATTATTGCTACATAAACGATTCTTTGAAGAACGAAATAACAAACAAGATACTGGGCACCATCAGCTTCATAGGATATTTAAGTGTTTAATTGACTTCTCAAAATGAAAAGTTAGGTTGCAGTTTCAATTGGTGATGTGGTGTACCATCATGCACTGTGTAATATCTAACAGCCATGGTTTCATTTAATTTGAAAGAATGATAAAAATGCTGCGACATGATGCAGAAACTTTGTTAATGTTTGACAGGCAAAACTTTTATTTGTTTGAAGGATTTTTCTTTTTACTTTTATCCTCACATCTTTCCACAAATCAATGCATGTTTATTTGCTAACAGCTAAATTTTCTACATAAAGCAGTTCTTTTTTTCCTTTTTCTTTACTTTCCTAAAGAAGAGATCAAGTAGTCAAGAAAAAAGAAAAACAACGGAATGTACTGAATACTCTTTCTTCTGTTCTGTAAAAAGGAATTAAGAGATTTTCCCCATAACACACCTTTTTATTTCCTTCATTCCTTTCTCTTTCTCTTCAGGGTATTCTATGTTCTTTCTCCCTTATCTCCCCAATCCCTAAGGTGAAGCAGAGTCTAGTCCAGAAGAAGATTTTTATGGTTTTCAGTGAGGATTGGCTTTTGAATGTTGTTCTTTTTCTCCCGTGACTGATATGAATTAAGTGGTATTCACATTTTTGAAAGGACAGTATGTAATTGGAAACTGAATACTTCTTTGAGCCCTAGTGGTTCAAACCAGAATTTCTAAGGGTTGTTTTTTTCCTCTTGAATATCAAAGAAATCGAGTCTCCCTCAGCTTTCACTAAGTTCCCCTTAGATTTATGAACTGAACTTCTTGTTTCCTTTAGTGTGATGATATTTTTCCAAAATGGCATCCATGAAAAACACATAGAAAATAAGTACATTTTCCTTGCGAGAGATTCTCTGTGCTATACAGATGCATTTCAGGATGCCTAGGCTCTCATCGTAGAAGATAAGAACACTTAGCACTTACAGCAAATGTACTTTTCGCCTCTCAAATATAGCAGAAACATTGAGTAATGAAGTTCTAGTACAATACAAAAACAATAACTGGATAATTAAGAAAACAGTGAGCATTAGAAAACCTATAAAAACACAGACATGCAGCTAGGCCAGTTCATTAGGTTCAGTCTAACTTGATTTCTGCTGTAACTATTATAAAATCCAGCAGACACCCCCTGCTGGGAGCTGAATGTGCAAGGAATCTCCTGCCCTACTGATTTTAATAAAACACTTGTTTAAAATGTTTCTTTTTAATTAAAAGTCTGGGTTTGGGGATGCTAGGTACCCAAGAAGTATTACCGGATACTCAGGAATTATACATACCTGAATATGCATGGCTATAGTAAATGGAACAAAGAAATAATGAGGATAGTTATTAAACATCAGAAAGTGATAATTTTCTGGTAAAAGATTAGAGAAAGGTAGTTCAGAAATAAAAAACACATTGAAGACTCAAAAAGTATAGAAAGAGCAAATTAGAAAATATATTATGGTTGAGTAAAATGGCATCAAGTACACTTCCCCACATGATCATGACTGAGACCACTGTAAAAACTATGTAAAATAGAATTATACATAAATATGGCTTTAAGCCATAACAGAATAATTCTGGATGTAAACAACATAAGCCTGTGATATGAGTCCTGAATTACCTAATATGTTGCCATCTCTAGAGTCTAGCAAGTCTCGAGTCAATGCTTGATCGCACTGTGTTTTTTTCAGGGTTTTGATGGTCTCATTTGAGAGTGGAAAAGATATTTGTCCCCCTTTGCTTAAAGATTTAGGAATTGGGCTTTTTTCCCCCCATTTTCTGCTGGACAATGCCCAGGAACCGGGAGAGGAAGCGCACGCACCTTGCCCTGTTCACCCAGCGATGTTCCCTGCTGCTCCTAGCAGCACTACGGTCTCTCAAGCACACTCTTTCTATGTCTTAAAAACAGGCTTAAGAGTTAAATTGATTGCCAGATTTGGGTTTAATTACAAATATTATCCTACTCCGAATTGTTTCTGGAGATAATATCTTATTTGTTTTCCTGTCCAGTGTGGATAAGCGTTTCACTTGCCAGGCTCGTATGGGAATTCTCTGTAATGAATCCACTGCATTGGCAGAGGCTGCTCCTGATATTGAATCCTTTGGTCTTTCTCCTGTAGGCTGTTTTGGCTTAGGATCTTAAATGGGGCTTGAGTAAGTATTTTCTGGCTTGTAACATATAGGAGCAGGCAAAGAAAACAATGTGAACTTGCTGTATGATTGCCAAGCTCCTTGTAGTATTTTTCAATCAATACTAAAGATTCTGGTGCAGAATCAGTATTCTCCTCACATACTGAGCATACCAGGAGTATAAGGCTGCCATAAGGAGTTTGCAGGCTCTTAGCCCTGTTCCTGTGTGACACTGCCTGCTCCGTTGCTTTAAGATACTGTTACTTGCAAAATAGTTAGGCACCTTCAGATTGCCCTAAACTCTTGTGGCTGGTAGCAGGCCCTGTACAGCCATTCACCCTCTGAAAACTATTGCTATCAGATGCCAGACAGTTGCCTCTGGTAAACGTTTGGCTCTAGCCCATCTGAACCCCAGGGTAACCAATTTTCTGTGGCCAGCCTGGTGATGGAATTGGCAACTGGGAATATGCTTAACATAGTACTTTTCCTATTATTTTATTCTGTCAGGGCAAAGCTGGACAGCAAGGCAAGTTCTGAACATTCTTCTGCAGTGTAACCAGCGTATACAATAGAAAATATCGAAGTATTTAGTGTCCTGCATACAAAAAAACTGCTCAAAGGATGTTCGGTAGGTTGCTGGAAATGAACCTCGATGACCATGCAGACTGCTCATAGGCAAAGCCTGGGGAGCTTGCTTCTTCCCCACTCTTCCCCATGACAACAGGTATGTAGGGGCCTTGGGGTCGGGAGGATGATGAGGGTGCCTGGGTCCTGCTTCCTGTGAGTTCCTTAGGAGGGAGGCTGTTTTACTGACACTTTATGCCAGCCACATGAAGTTTTCCCAGTGAGAATTAGTCTAGTCTCTCACTGCTGAGACTCGTCTCGTCTCCTGTTCCTTTCTCAGAGTCAGCAAGAGCTCTTCTCGCCTGTTGTCACCAGCAGTGTTGGGAGGATATCATGAGGCCTCATGTCAGATATAGGCTGTTATGATCATGGGCTCAAGCATGTCCCCAAACTCAGTGATGGGGCACTGAGAACACATCCGTGAAGGGGAAGGAAGAACACATGTGTGAAGACTCTGGCCTTCATCCCCATCCTACTAGTCCCTGTTAAAAAATGAAGGAGATCCTCAGAACAGTACCAACAGTTGCTGATAGTGTGTACTTTGTCTGAGAACACTGATTATATGTGTGGAAGCAAGAGAACTGAAGTGACAAAGTTTAACAGTTTGCATTACAGCCAAATCAGAACGTGAATTGCACGGTACAAAGCCTTGGGGCTCTCTTGCAGCTAATATCGGATACCTACTGTAAATAACAGAGATGTGAAGGTTTGGGAAGGAAGAGGTCACAATAATCCTTTGTAAGGAAATTGCTAGCTAACCTAAATATAGAATTTGCAATCAACTCCCACTGTAATTATTGAATCAAAACTCAGATGGGAATAATAGACATGAAAAAGAAAATTCTCTATTTAACAAAAAGTTAGAGACAGTTGATACTATGACTGTATTCCAAAAGCAACTGGTTGAATATTTTATTAAAGTTCCCTGCTTTCAATCATGTAATCAAAACAGTGCTAATGCCTGAGTGTTTTCTAAATGCCAAATTATTATTTGTACAATTTAAAGACTGTGATCATATAAAGAAAGTAAGATTCTGATCTCAGGAAGGACTGTCAAAAATGAATGAAACTTGGAGGTATGACAGTCAAGCTCCAAGTGAAATCAGGAAGTTTTTCAGACTAAGAGCTGTTAGCAGTGCATGCAGCACAGCAACACTTGATTTATTGCCTTTTAAATACATCTAAAGGCATGTCGTAAACATTAACAATTCACCACAGAAATTCTGTAGAGTGTGTAAATATTATAGATAAACTAATTCAAGCAGAAAACTGATGATGGTGTTTTGGAGCTTCTGAGCAATCACAGCTAGATTGATTTGTAATAGGTTCTGCGGTGCTCAGCACTAGACTGGTATATATTTTCCAGCAGTGCATGTTTTCAGTTGGAAAATCCTGAATCAACAACATCATTGAAAAGTTCTGAAGGACTATACTGCCTTTGTTAGATTTTTAATTGTAAATTGAAGATATAGTTAATATGTGCATTGTTAATGCAAACCAGCATCTTCTCACCACTGACCTGGGACCAGACCCAGTCTGAGGATTGATTCCAAGCAGCCTCACACTTTTTCTCAGAAGGAACAGATAATCAGCTAATACATCTCCCCCTGGCCACATGCCTCTCCATGGGTGGCCAGGAGGAAGAAACGGTGGATCTAGGTATTGCAGATCTGGATTCACCCTTCTTTCTGGGCACAGACTCTGGCAACAAGGTGCAATACAATAGCCACGTTAGCACTGCCAGACCAAGGTCCCACAGTTCACAATGATGAACAATCTAATTTGAAATACAAAATAAAACTGAAAAAAAAAAAAAAAGAAAAAAGAGTAAGCCTGAAATTAGATACCTTGGAAAACACCAAAAGTTTTACTTTTCAACATCATTACAGAAAAAAAAAATCTGTTATAAAATTAAAGATATCTATAATTTCTGCCTTTTTTTCCCCTCACCCGCAAACGGAAAATAATCAGCATTTAGTTCTAGGACATCAGAGATTTGTTCCAAAGCACTAAGGGTCAATATAATTAGCCCTAGCTTCCACATTACACAGATCTATAATATTTTATGCATGATCTGCTTTTCAATTCAGTCTTTAGAATTGTTTAGAATGGAAATACTGACTTGAAAAGAATATAGATTATAGATGTGGTATTGGAATGATATAATTGTGAGTAATCATTTTATTGAAAACCCTGGAAATACAATGCAGGACCATTCAACCATTGGCATATTATTTAAAATCTATCTCAGTTTAATCTAACTGTCATTGCCAGCTGACGGCGGCTCTGTAATGAAATATTTCTGAAAAATTATTATGAAATAAGTAAGTAGATTTTAGCATTTATCAATGGACAGGTGTGCATAGCACAAAATCCCACTTCTTGTTCACAATAACTGTTCCCTTTGGAGGCCAAAAAAAGCAAATAAGCATGGAGATGAAATTATCCACTTGTTCACAGAGCAGCTCCTCCAGGGGCTAAATGGAGGAATAGAGTAAGACAATATGTACATGTGGAAGGAGGATAAAAGAATGGTTCTTGCTTCCATAGTGCTTGTGATGTATTTCTTTTATAAATAATCAGAGACCTGTATTTTTCCAGGTTTTCAGTCTGAAAGACCAATACTACAATAATTAATTACTGGAAAAGCTGAAAATAAATCTTTGCTAGCCAGTAAAATGACAGACAAGTTGATTAAAGAGAGATTAATGTATATGCATCTTAGTATATTTTCTACTCTGCATCAAAATGAGAAAACAAATTATAAAAATTATTCTTTTCCTTCTTAATACAATATCAAAAAAAAATCATGCTCATATACAAGCAAGCATTGCAGGGGAGGGTCCTCCACGCTTCACACAGATTTATCTGCAGTCCTTGTTAACTTTAGCTCTGTGGTTAAATCCCCACGCTGTGTAGCAAACATCTACCTTTCATAATTTAGGTAAGAATTGAAATGCTAGTGGAATTAAAACTAAAAAACATCGAGAAAAAAATAAAAAAGGAAAACAAAAAGTAACTGGAATTGCAACAGGGGACAGCGAGAATCCTGGAGAAGTTGGTAAAGTCTGTAAAGAAATGCAGTTGTAGGAGAGCTCTCAAAGGCAAAATTAGAGCTGCTGTGAGAAGGAGGGGTGGAAACCCAAACAGCTTAGCAAGGCTCGCCGCCTGTCATCCCCTCCAGGAATAGTGGAATACAGCCCCATGAAGATGCCGAATGGAAAATCCAGTATTATTTTCCTGGGTTGAATCAAAGTAGTACTTTCTGTCCGTCTGCTTTGGTATGGTAGTGGATAATTGGCTTCTTGGAATGAAATTGCCATGCCCTGTTTGAGCAAAGGGAACATGAACGAAGAGATGTTTGAACACCCTTCTAGTATTAAGGATAAGCTCATGGTTGGAGTGTGCTTTTCCAGCACTCAAAAAATAAAAATAGTGTTGTAAACCAGATGAGATGTAGTTATAATTGGTTGTGAATTAAAAATCATGGTACAGTATAAAAGTTCAATCCTTTAGTTTTCCTCTATCCTTTCACACAAGTGAACTGAAGGACAAAGGGAAAATGAATAAAATACTGAATTTACTATGTGCTCTAGGAAAAAAAAAAAAAAAAAAAGAAGAAGAAGAAAAAAAAAGCCAGTTGCTTAAAGAGTTGAAAAGGAAGAATTAAATTCAAAGATTAAATTAACAGGTAAAAGATTATGTGAATTAGGGTTGTAACGATCAACCTCTCAGGGATACATTTTAATGTTTATCTTGGTTGCCTGTTGCTAGCAAGTGAACTCTTCTCTATTTATTCACGTCACTAACCACACATGTTTTTTCCCTTCCCTTTCAGCTGTAGTGAAGTTCATAAGTTGTAAATTGACACTCCAGACAGTTTGATCCTCTAACAAGCCAGAAAGCCTTGTTTTACTCTGCCTCCATTCTAGCTGCCTCCCTGCTTTGCATTTGGTCATTTCTGGAGTGAGACATATTTCTTTAGCATCAAGTATCAGTAGAGTCAAATGACTAGGAAATGACAGACTGTGTTTCACAATAACAGATGTAACTTAGAGGGATTAGAAAAAGATTGAGAATTAGAATCCATACAGCAACAGAAGTCATAGTCATCAAAATAACACAGTGACGTCTCTCCTGGAAAAACTGAAGAGTAGCTCTCTCTTTTTCCCCCATTAAAATCTGCTGTTATTAAAATAATTGCTGTTGAGATAGAGTAATAAATAAATTTGAATATGTGTACAATGTTTTTCTTGAAAACTTTTATTTCTAAATCTGATAAAGCTAACCCAGAGGAATGATATAGAAGGGGTTAAAGGCATAATATTAATAATACACCACACTGATGTCAGCAATTTGTGATGGGATGGTGGGTTCCAGTGCCAGAAGCTATGGCACAGGAGAGAGTGTTATTATAACAGCATGATTCTCTATGAAAGCCTGTCATCTTCTGTTCTTGAACCTTTGCTAATGTACTAAGGCGACGTGCCCAGATAGAAAAGGAATGTTTTTCAGCTGTTATGCGGTGGCTATTAATATAGTTACTATTATACAATAAATATGCTGCTACTGCTTGCCATCGTTTTAAATTGACAAAGACATTGGAATGTCTTGGGAAACCATTGTTTCTAAAGGGCCACATCATTCATTTCTTATTCAGATGAAACTCGTAATAACTTAGCTCTGTGGAAATTTTCTTTTTAATAATTTTAAACCCTTGAGATCATCTGGGTACAAATATCGTACTGTGTCAGACCACATTCACTTTGACTGGCAGGGCCTAATGTAAGACACAAGTTCCAATTTTCCTCCACTGCTGCTCTCCTATTCCCGTTATATTCTTGAAGCATGTCTAACAATACCACAGCCAGACCCAGCACATGCATTCAGCAGAAGGAGGATAGAGATGAAATTCTGAGAATTATCACTGGCTTACTTACAGCTGACTAACAGGCCTCACCACCCATACTGGGTCAATAAAGGGTTTAGAACTTGTCTCCCGGAATTTCCTCTCTTTCTGCTACCACTTATCTACATTTACTTCAAAGATTTCCAAATTTCTTACAAAATCAAAATGAAAACAGACAAACAGAAACTTTCTATCTGATTAAGGTGCAACTGTTTCACCAGTTGCAAATGTTTTTGACTAATGATTTCTTAAAAGATCATTTCCAAGGGCTCTACAGTAAGTCTACAGCCAACTTTTTATAGCTGTTCTCAGCTTACATAAGTGTCCTCCTAGGCAAATTATCAGCAATGTCAGTTCTTGAAAAGAGAATACTGTGTCTACTTCATTCATCAAGAAAGAAATGAGTAACCAATGTGAGCTGATGCACCTTGATCATCCCAGTCACCTCAGCCAGTTAGGTCACCTAAGGCACTGGGGTAATGAAATGCATGGAAGTCACTCAGTGCAAGGAGCTGGGAGAGCAAGAATATTCTGTGGAATCAGTAGAACTTACATATATTAAAAAAAAAATATACAGAGAAATATTTCTATCACTATATTTGAAATTCCCATATGTCTGTAAAAATAAAGCATTTCTTTAATGTTAAATCAAAGTAGCTTTTTATACTAAAATTAAAAGATACCGTGCATGTATACATTACTGCTCATATTTGAAGTAGTGCTTCAGTAGCTGTAAAACTGGTTATTGTACATACCTGCCCCTACATAATTCCTGCTCAAAAGGTTTACCACCCACCTTACACGTACATTGTTGCTTTCACTCATCCTGATCTGTTTCTCTGCCAAGAATACATGAAAAAAAATCCTTGAAATTTCACTGGAAAATGCAGAAGTGTAGCTTTATTTTCCTTCTAGATAAAAGAGAGAAACCAAGAGAGAGAGAATCCTGTCTCCCTGACTTGAGCACAGCTGCAAGTGAAAACAGAAGTGACTTTAGACAATGCTGAACAGGATCTCAGCAGAAGCAGCACTAATCGCTGGTCTGGGCACAGAACTGCAACTTGTATAAGCACATGCTGTAGAACCAGAGGAGACATCCTGGGTCACTAAGCCCAATTCCCTGCTATCACAAATAATCATGTCATATAATCCCATTCATCTCATCTGAGCTCCATCTTAAAACCCTTTTTATGAATTTGCAGAATGAATATATTCATAGCTAGCTTATATTCATTTGTTCTTTTGCAACCTTGTCCTTTAGTAAAAATAGCTCATCCTCCCTCCATTTATTTATAGAAAGCAATCCTACTTTTCTCAGCTTATATTTTCCTAGGTTACCTCAAGTGCTTTCAGTCCCTTCATATAAGATAGGTTCTTCATTCTCCCAATCATCCACAAAACTGGCCTCTATACCTGCTTCAGCTCAAACTCATCTGTTTTGAATATGGACAATCACTTCCTGTGATCTTCCTTATAAAGTCTTAATTGTTCCTTCTATGAATCATCAAGGCTTCATTATTTACAGGAAATAATTCACTCCATACATTCTAAGACATTTTCCTGCTTTTATTCTCTATCTCTTTCTCTTCTTCCTCTTTCTCATTCTCTCTCATGGCTCAGTCATACAAAGTAGTACATAAGCATTCTGTGTTCTGTAGTTGACTAATACATGCAAGTCACCCTTCCTATTTTGCTAATCAACAATATACGTTTACTTGATATCTCAATTTACATCATTGAATTTCATCATCTACTTGTTACTTCTGTGTCTTCTAACTGTCAAGCACTTTTCATATATTATTGTAGTCCTCTTCTAGAATGAGAATGTCTCTCAAATCTGTGTCATTGGTTTATTTTATTCATAATAAACTAAATCCACAAATGAAAATGATCAGACACAAATATAGTTCCTGAAAAATTCTAGTAATAAATAATACTATTCCTTGAGACAAATATTTTCTTTTTTAGTTTTCTTCTCTTTAGTTATTTCAGGCTTAGAGACTAAGTCTTCCAAGCCTCTAAGTCATTTTCTTATGCTAAATGAACACTTTCACCATATCAAATGTTCGCTTGAAATCCAGATAGCAAAGGTATATCATATTCTAGAAAACCATTTATGTTATTAAATACACCTATCAGGTTAGTCTAGCATGACTTCTCCATCTTTAGCTGATGAAAACTGCATTCCATTTCATTTTTTTGTGTATATCTCTATTCTTAATATTAATTTCAAAATGTCTTTAAAATCTCTTGTTGGAAGTCCCAACAACCAGCATAACAAAAATTTCTTCTTCTCTTCCTCCCTCTTTTTAATCTGGTTTGTGCATGCTATTCTCTAACCACAAAGAATGCCTCACAAGTTACTGTTTCAAATCTTCTAGGCTTCTAGGGTAAAATTTATGTGTTCTTAAATCTTGCTTTCTTTTTAATAAGAATTTTCAGTTTTTAAATATATTTTCCTATTAGGTTATCTGCTTTTGCATTTTTCAGTGTCATCTTTACTGAAAATCTAGCAATTGAGTTTAATTCATGATACTGAGACCATTTTAAATTGCTTCTCAGGAATCATGAAAAGAAAAAAAGAACCCTCTCCTCATCTGTTTCCCAACAATAAGCATATCATTCAAAGCAGGGTCAGGAGGTTCCTTGTGTTTAGACTCATGCTATGTAAAGCACTATCTATGGGATCGCTGAATTGTCAGTAATCGACATCATTGTAATCTCAAAACCTGAGTGTCAAATGCTGACCCTGTTGGCTCTCTCACTGGTTCTACTAGGTGAAAAGAGGTCATATATTTAGATATTTTCTAGCAATACCACTAGTTGACATGACTAGCATCCTCCTTTTTATGATAATAAATTATTACAGTATTACTTATGTTACAAGGCTAATCCTGCAATGACAAAAACAGCTATCATTTTATTACTCTAGTGTCATAATTCATGAAAGCAAATGAGAAACAGACAGCTACACAGGATAAAATTATTGAATGAAACGTATGTGGCACATATACATATATATATATATGAGTAAATATTATAAAATATAGCTCAGTAATATAAAAGAGCAGCTCAGATGAAGGCGCTTTAATCAGTACTAAACCTGGTAAGTAGACACTGAAAAGGCTACAAGGTATTAGACAGAATGAGAGGATTAGTGCTAAAAATATATGAAAAAGAAGATAATACAAAGTTTTAAACAATTCAGTAAGTTGCCAATGCCAAGCTAAACGAATAGTTTCATATTGAAAATACATGGTGGACATGAGGGAAGGCAGAATAAGGACAATCAAACTCAAAGACAATGGTCATCAGAGGCTTCAAGAGGCCTCAAGAACGAAAACATTAAAGAGAGCCTAAAGTCTCGCTGCTCACTTGCTCCTACAAAAGTTTCTAAGTTTCTGCCTAGCTCTGTTTAAATTATTAATGACTGTCTTATTTCCTCACTTACATGGGCACATATCCTTATAACTGTAAAATATTTTATCATTTATATTGTCTCATTATCTGTATAGATACCTGATACCTGTCCAAATCATAACTTTTTTGGCTTTACAGATAACTTATGGCACTGAATTCTGGAGGATATTTCATAAATGCACAGAATACAATAATTTTAACAAATATCTGCTGTAGAGTACTCATTATACAGATTCTTATTCAGATAAAGTGAAACGAGTGGTTTGGAATATTGAATTTCTAGGTACATAATAGCCCATGTATTTCAGTATTACCTCCTTTCAGTCATCTCTCTTCTCAACTAAATATTTGTAATTTGTCTTATTATAATATTAATAATTTTTCTGTGAACAAAAATACAGCTTTCCTTAAAAAAAAAACCACACACAGAAAACTGTCTTTTCTATTGTCTTAAATTCTAAACAATGTGAGGTGTCTAGATTTTAAGTGATATTTTATGCAAAGATCATCTTTTACCAAAGGATCAAGCCTTCTACAGACAGCAGATGATTCATTGAAGAGGCTTTTGGAGGAAATTCTGGGTTAGATCATGTTTTTAACCAAAAAGGACTAAAGGTAAAACGATAAGACCACATAAGCACAGTAACTCAGAAGCAGAGTCAAAAGAAATAAGACCCAGGAGTGAAATCTCAACTGTTTGAAGACAAATTTTTTCTGCAGAGCCAGAATTTCAGTTGTCTCTCTAATATGCTAATTGCTTCTCTAATCACTAAAGAGCAATGGTGCTAAGTGGCTCTTCAACAAATAAGCTTTAAAGGTAGTTTGCTATTGGTGTAGGTCATAGTTTTAGTCCAGCAACGTACTTATACAAAATCATGATGATTTGGGAAAATCATCATGCATTACTATGCATTATTTCATGCATTATTTCAATAATATCAGCTCAGATGAGGAGCATGATTTTAAATTTACCTACACTATAATCTCTTTACATAGCTCCAGGATAGTATCAACTTATTACAGGGAATGAAAATGACAGTATAAAACTAGAATTGAATCAAATAAACTATAAATAAAATCTGTGTAGAAAGCCAGATCTCATTTCTAGCTATTTGTACCAAATAGCATGATGATAATGGACATTATTTGTGTATCTGACTTGGAAATGCTTTAAAAATTTTTATTTGTAAAGAATTCATAATAATAAACGATGATTTTTTCTGTGCTAAATCCTGGAAAAATGTAAAACAAAGCAAATATAAAATGAAACCATTCCACTTTTCTTCAGTCTGGATGAATTCAAATCCTCCAGTAGATTTAAATCTGCCAGCATTTGGCAGCAAAAAAATGTTCTGGTATTCCCTTAAAATAACTTTTTTTCATTCTTTCTTTTATTTTCTTTTTATTATACTTGATAAGCTTAGCACAAAGATTTGCAGGCATGAAAATTCTTTAAGTGTTTTTGCAACAGCACTTAAAATCAATGAAATTTGACCCTGGACATACAAAATACCTTCTTGATAATCTTAATGCTTTGGGCTTTTATGCAACTTTCATGAATTTTTCTCAAATTACTTGAGAAGTATTTGAAATGAAAGGAGTCATACTTTCATTTTATACCGTTATTTTTAACCAATGCAGATGGGCATATTTTCCAGTGCAGTTTTACCACTGACATTCAATCTGGACAGCGACAGTTCTCATATTACTAAGATAATGTTATTGCTATTAATAATTTTAAAGAATCTCTGAGTTTGAAGGCAGTGCATAAGGCTGCAGATGGCTGCACAAAAGGTCATTATTTTTATAGATACAACATTAAAAAATACTGGAAGTCCCATACATATAACTTCGTACTGCTGTATGTTTACCTTGAAAAAGCCAGAAATGAATTTGACAGGAAGTGTACTTGAAAGAAATATAATACTATATAAATGACACTGTAGTACAAGCTAAGCTTACAGCAATATAAATATTGATCTTATTAACGCCACTGAAAGTGTGCAAGTATAAAATATACTTCCTTATGTTGTGTGCAACTTCTTCTTCAACAAGATTTATTTTAAAATAATTTACGGCATTAAGTCCATTAGCAAGAAAAAGAAACTTGATGAGGTGCACAACGATAGCTAGACTATAAATGAAAAGGATGCAGGCAGAATTCAATAACATAAGCGATCCTACTATCTTCTCTGAGGTCCCTACAGTACATGATTTTAACTGTTGGCTGCAGCATGTGGAATCTCTTGTGTGCACACAGCTTCCTGAAGTGAATGGAAATTTGGGCATTTGTTAGAGTTTAGCTAATTGGGCTATGGATATTAGATCTGGAGTAAATACATAACAAATCTTATGAATAGGCTCTGGACAAAAGCTCTGTCAGCTGGCAATAGACTCCTGCTGCTGTTTCACTGCTCTGTGTCCCCATTATCTTCTCAATTGCTCACCCACAGTGTTGCGCTCCAAGTGTTCTTTTTCTGTGGATATGATAGGAATCCTATGGCAAGATTCAGTCCTGATCATTTCCTTTCTGTTATGCCAAATGGCCAAACTCAATTAATTAACCTTCAGAGTCAGGAAAGTTCCCTTATGCCAGCTGCACCAGGCCCTATCACTGCAGGCATCTTTCCAATACTAATCCATCTGTGTTTTGCCAAAGCTGGTTTTATTTGTGCCTAGAAATGAGACCATGTAATAGATCTTGCTCTTAGGAAAAAGCCTTGATGTTCTGCTTAGCTGAAACAACACAAAAAGAGGAAAGATGCCATTCCAATAAATGAGACAAACATTATGATTTTCAGTTTCACTAAAACTACTCAGCACATCTCTGATTATGGTTATCTGGAGGCAAACACTTTTAAAAAATAAAAACTCTTTTAAGAGACTGAAGAATTTGAGAATGGATTTTGCATGAAGTCTGCATGGCAAAAGATACATATAAGTCTTGGCATCTAGTTCTACAAAGTCTTCTCCATGTCATCTGAGTTCAAGGTTATTTTTCCATGTTGTTTTCCGAAAGATGCTAGCATCCAGTATTGACTCTGAATAATACAAAAAAAATAGCCCACCTTGTATGTGCTAGATGAAATTCCAAGTGTCTTTGAAAATAGTTTTTGTCTGACTTTGGGGTATATGTTTCCCGTCAGTATGCAGTTTCCATCAGCGCATGGAGCAGGAAAAGAAAAATGTACTTTTCCCAAGTAGGAGCTTGTAGGACTTTGCAGTAGACTTAAAATTAATAAGCACACCAGAAGTTTTGGGTTTATATGGAATCTTGTGTTGGAAGGATGCTCTTTCACGTGAGAAGAAAGCTGTAAGAGCTCATAAGCATATTAAAACGTTAAAAGTTACCCAGAGACATGGCTTACCAGGCATGGCGTTGAAGGGCTTACAGTTGGACTCAATGATCTAGAGAGATTTTTCCAACTATGATTCTATAATTCTATGATTTTGTTGAGTGAAGTTCTGATGAGGAACACATGATATAAGTGTTGGTCACACAGCTCCAAAAGGATCACAGGAAAGGTACTTAGAAGTTTTAACCTTGCACTTTGTATGTCAGTGGGAAATACACCTACTGATTTTGGTGATTGTCAAAGCACCACCTAGGGATCCAGAAGCTTCAGTCACTTATATCAAACAGAATTACATGGCTACTTTCAGCTAGTTTGTTTCTATTAGCTACATTAGTGCATTCTAATTAAATAATTGCATATGACAATGGACTAGTATTGAATTTTTCTTTTCCATTAAAATCAAATTGTTTGGGGGAAGATAATAAGTAATTCTGCATCATTTTAAATATTTTGCTTCATCAAATGACATTTTGTTTTAATTTTTTTTAAATTTCAATTATGCCAGGATTTTGAACCAGCCATGCACATACTGCCAAAGAGAAAATCAATGACCTTATTATGCTAAATCTAAGAAGAATGACTTTGTGACTGACGTTTCCATTTCAATCTCTGACATTTTCTTTGCTAATCTAGAAAGCTAGTCTAGAAACCTCCTAGTCTAGCTGACCATTCATTCCTTGGTTCAAATCTTAAACTACTATAGCTCATCACTACTTCATTGAAACCAATAAAATTACTTCATTGAAACCAACTGGGAAGCAGACCTGTATTCAAATTACAGAGAATATATTTCAGCATCAAACTAGAATCACATCCACTACTATTTCCTCACCCAGAATTACTTCAGAAGAGGCAATTTCAGACCTCTGACTTTCTAAAGCACATGTGAAGGGCATTTGCTTAGAGGAGCCTCAGATTGCCAGAATTATACCAATAGGCATTTTCCATTTGTGAAATTAATTTGGGTAGTTTTAGTACAGAAAGTGACAAGTTCTGTAACTCAAGATACTAAAGACACATAGAAAGACAATCCTTTGAAAATAAATTTTAATTCTTCACATGTCTCTAGGAGTGCTTTTGACAGTCTGTATCTTGCTACTGTTACATTTAATAATTCATATCAACATTTACTGTGGGAGATTGGTCTTTGCTTTAATTCTTGTTGCATGCCAGCCAACCTGCTGACCCTTCTCGTGACATTTATTGCTTGTTGCTGTTATTTTGTAGACTATGCAGGTAATACATGCTACAACTAGAAAGAAGTTAGTATAAGAAAATTTGTTTTTTGGAAAGGGCTTGTATTTCAGGTTTGTATTTCAGATTTATACTTTAGAATGAATATATATATATATAGCTTGCAAGTTGTTTTATGAATGTATTGATATCCATGCACTGACACATGCATAAATTATCAGCACCTTCCATTTCAGGCTTTTCATACAGTTCTACAAATGCACTGCATTTCTGATTTTTTATAGACCTGACAATATTTGCGGAGATTGTCCAATACGAAAACACTTATCTTCTTTCTGCCTTATCCCATGAATGAAGATTTTAAAAGAGGGATAAGCCACTTCAGTTTTAGCTGGATACATCTACAATAATTCCACTCAGAAGAATGAATCTTGAATTATACTAGAGAACATCGACAGTGGAACTGTGACCAGTCACACACAAGTTTTTGTTGTTGGAGCTCATGTTATGTGATTTCCCTTACTGCAGATTGTGCTTCATGAAAAAAAATTAAATAGTACAAAATTGTCAGAAAGTTTCTCTGCTGTTACAGCACAGTAATATGTTTTCACACGATTTTATTCCCAAGGTTGCACGGCATATAGGAGAACAAAATAAGGATCCCTGTGTGATTGTCAGCAATTATACAACATACACTTAAAACAAGTAGAATCCTCCTACTGAAAATTGCCTGAAAATCAAGCAATATAGTAGGCTGATGAATTCAATTTTTATAATTACCTGAGAGAAAGGAACAAAAGTAAAAGGAAGGAAAGATTTGGTTCTTGTCAGCTCTAATCTCATTTCAACACAGTGCAAAAAGATAGCTTTGTACCTATATCTATTAGTGAGTCTGTAGACTCCTTCCTGAAGTAGCTTTCTCAGATAACAGATGTTGAAAAAGATAGAATCATAGGTCTATGAAAGTATAACCCTTTAATCTTGGTGGGAAGACGTAGGTTTCAACATATCTAGGGTTTTAAATGTTAGATGTTAAGATACTAGTTAGGAAGACAGAGAACAAGGCAGAGAGAGAGATACTATACATTACACTATAAAGGAACAATCCATTGGGAGTTCCTTTTGCAATACTTATACTTGCTCCTGGAATACACAGACAAATTGATGTCATTTTGTTAACTGCTGATAGACTGTTCATGCATATGATGTCAGTGGAGTTATAAATATAATCCACACAGTCACAAACAATTAGGAGTATAAAACTGCCCTCTCTCACCTTCAGAGGGGAATTGTAAGCTTTGTAATTCTGACTGAACAGGTCTCTTGTTGCATATATTAATAATTCTCTGCATGAGATAAAGTCCTTTGATGCTATCAAACATTACATAAATCCATTGTAAAGACATCTTTTGCTGAAGTTTTCTGGATTGACATTAGGCAACTACAGTGATGAGCGCAATGTAAGATCGAATGGAATAGAAGAACAGAACAGAACACAATGTGGCCCATTATTACTCGGATTGTTTTATGTCTGCTCGAAAAACACCACACTAGCTTATATAAAGGAAACAATGACTTCAGAAATGACACATTTATTCTTAGACACTAACAGCTTCTAGGATACCACTGAAACTTGTGCTGCCAAAAGAGAGCCAAATTACTTATTAGAACAGAGGACTAGTTATCAGCCAGCAGTGCTACTTCTACTTCTCTTCCTATCTCTGTTTTGAGGCAATAGTATAAAGTCTTAATGCATATTCAAGAATATTCACTGACAAAGCAGCAGTATTCAGTTATCTCCAGTAACCCTAAAGCAATTTGCTCACACTGTTTGTATCTTATTTATTTAGCCAACACCAGGATCAGAACACAGACACCTACAAGCTAAATTGAACTAAGAAAGTGGCAAACTGATAGAGGTCATCTGTCATTATTGTCCTCATTCCTGTAGTAGAGAGTTGCTGTAGCAAAAGAAAGTATTTAATTGACTAAAATTTATCAGTTAAAATTTAATGCAAGTGCCAAATGTCTGGAGTTGCATCGATAAAAATGTTATGCCTGCAGTCTTCTGACACAAGCAGATGATGAAGGTCAGGCTGGTAAATTTTTCAGGGCATGTTTTTATTACTGATCATATGCACAGGAAAAGCAAGATTCATTAGACAGAGCAATGGTGGAAAGTCTGAAAAATGTCACAGAAAATATGCCAGTTGAAAATGGTATCGCAATTGTTATCAGATGAAAATAAGACTTAAGAATTGAAATATAGGTTGACACTTTAGTAAATTATACAACTCCTATTCCACATACACACTTGAAACTCTCAAATATCCAGTAACTAAAGCACTGATATAAACTTGACATTGCCAGGCTTAGGTACAAACATGAGACTATACCATTTGTTAAATCAAGAAAAGCAAAGCACTGGAAAAATGAGGATCAGTTAGTAGTGGTGGGTTTACCTGAGTCCACCATTCATTTTAAAAAGATCACCGGAGATATCTAGATTTCAAGCAGAAACAGAAAGGGCTTGTATTTGGTGGGAGAAAACATGTCATACTGTCCTCTCTTACAGCTTTAAAGTATTGCACCTTTTATTTTTAATTTTTCCTTTTAATTTGTCTTAGATCATGTTAGGCAAGATGGATCAGAAACTGAAATACCGTTCCTAAGGACAGGGAAGAAATGATGACAAGCATGAAATAATTCAGGGTATTCTTTTAGCTTCCTCTCACATGTTATTTCTTTGGAATATCTAACAGAAGACTTGCAAATCTGACAAAATATGAGTTTCCTCCAAATCCATAAGAATGATTACTTAAAAGACTTGTTCAGGTGAAGGTTAGTGCTTGTGAAAGCGGAAGACAGGTAACAACGAGTGAAACACAGTACCCAAGTTCCCTGGGGCGGTTCTGTCACTACAGTTCAGTCCCACACCTGTCCTGAACCTATTCACAGAGCTAATCTATGCCACAGCTATTCCCATGGCGGCAACTATCCATGAGAGGCTTGACCGAGACCAGCCAAATTCATTGGTGCTTTATTACTCCCAGGAAATTCAGTCTGAAAGACCGAAGGACTAATAAGTTAACTCTTACAGTGAATCTCTTTTTTTTTTCTTCTTCATCTTCTCTTTTGAAGTTATAGTAAATGGATTATATTTTGCCAGATACTTTGGCAGGCTTTCTGCAGGATCATCTTGCAGTCAGTATATGTCAAGTGATGTTACAGATTGTTCCCACTTCCAGAAGACTTGTGGAGAATCCTGAGATCATACAGAAGTTGCACACTCCCTGACAGAGCGAGGAAACTTATCAGCAGAACGACATTTCCCACAAAGCAGAGGTTTCCTTCATGTTCAGTGCCCGTACTAGGCGCTGATGATGGTCATGGGCACTTAGTGCACCCAGGAGCAGAGAAATGGGGACTATGCCACATGCACACACACTGCAGAGCCAGCGTGACCTCTGCCAATTCAGTCTTTGCTGTGTGCTGCATTTTGTCACCTCGTTGTTTTGAGAATTCTGCATTGAATCCTGTGCCAGTGTCAGCTGCAAGGGGAATGAACACACGCCAAGCTCAAGCTGTAATGCCAAAGTTCATCCATGTCTGACCTACCAGTGAGTGAATCAAGGGACAGCACGAACGCTCTCACAACCCCAGAGCAGCAGCACAATTCTGTATGTGCAGCGCACGATGAGCAATCATTTCCTGCAGCATGTTACTTAAAAGCAGGAAAATAATGACACACTTCAGTGCCACTTGCCCCCACTGTATTGTCCTCTCCTTTTCCTCTAATTCAATTTTTTTGTAGAAGCTCCTTCAAATGAGAGGTCTAATGGCAACAGAAATCTAAACAACATAGAAGCTGTCAGGATCTATACGTTTTAACTAACGAACAATATTCATTACAACACTTCAATCTATCTATTTAAAGTGGACTTTCTGTGTATATACCCATGCCTGAGAGGAACATTTGAGACTAGTTATGTCACTAATAGATACCTCCATCTCGTCTTTACTCTATACCCCCCTTTTTAATTAAGGTTAACATGCACAGTTGCTAAGGTCATAGAAATGATGATGTAAAGTAATATTATGAGGGAACGCAAATTTGATAAATCTTGCTCACCAAGGCCTCTGTTCTGCAGTTAATACACTCTGAGATAGCATTAACTCTGCAGAACAATTCCCATGTATTTCCCATAATTTTCCACAACAGGAAAAAAAAACAAAAAACCAAGGACGGTACTATACATACCTTTTTCTCCTTTCTCAGCTTTACCTGGATTTTATATATATCTGCTTCTCAGTAGAGAAGACTCCCTTTCTGATTAATAATAGTTAAGATGATTAAAACTATAATCATTAGGAAATTTTGATTTCCTGTGGCACTGGAAGCTAATTATTTACCTTTGCATTTCACTCAGCCTGGAGAACTTTGATTGCTCACTTTCATTTGTGGATTTTTTTGCCATGTTATTTTCTAGTCACTTTCTCTTCCTGTTTTTATCCTACCTCTGCATAATGCTGTAATATTTTGTCGGGAAAAAAAGGGAAATATTTGAAAGAAAATAAAAGCTTCTATCAAAATTATTAGTTATCTTAGTTTTGGTAATTAATATCTTTAGGATATTTGGTGTCCTAAACGCATCTGACATTACAGTCTTAACAAAATTCACTTCATCTGCAAGAAGAAATCCTTCTTAGCTGAATAACTAACTAAAAATCCTGATTTGGCCCGTGCTGTTATATGTATTTAAGAAAATAGATAGAAAGAAATATGTTAGTACTTGAACATAAATATGCAAATATATGTCAATAAAAGTATCCTAGATGCTGGAAGGGAGTATAAGTTTTATATTAGGGGTCCTTGCATTATTTCACTTCCACTTGCACTTTCAGCACAGCACTGAAGGAGTTAAAGCAGACGCCTTTCTGCTGAGCATAGCTATCATTCAACACAAGAGAGTATCTGGGGCTAAACTCACACAGACCTCCCCCATACCCCCAAAGAATTCTTCATAAGAACTAAGTAGCCTGCAAGCTAAAAGTGATGCCACCTGAAATTTAAAGGTGTTTATTCTCTCAGTGCTTAAAGAGGATCATTTTTCTCCAGTGACTTGGCTAGACTTGAGGATGTCTTCTCTTGGTCAGCACAGGTATAACCAGACAATCATTCGGCAGCTTGTAAAATATGATTGCATATAAGATATTGATGGCCTGAGGGAAGTTCTGAATATCAGAGGCTCATAATTAGAATACCAATGCATTTGATCCAATAGAGTTTCCATCAATGTCATGGGGATGAGTGGTTATGAATTTCAGAGTCATCTCTGCCTGTACAGCCTGATTTATGCACTTTCAACTCTGGACAAATGAAGGACAAGGAACTACAGCCAAACTGGTCTACCTAGAGAACTCCCTATCCTTAGACAGGCTTCTGAAATTTATAATCCTCCCCACACACAGGGTTCAAGATCAAGCTCTTCAGCTGGTGTCTCATGACCTATTTATGCTTATGCCATCCATCCACTTTCAGTCACTCTGTCTCTTATCTGTAAATCCAGTCACGACATAGAGGATGTGTGGATCTGCTGATAAGAAATTTTAGCAGGAAAGAGAATCTGGGTAGATCAACAGTTCTGTTGCCAGAGCTGCTGGCAGCAACTCTAACATCTCATTTATTCCAGATTTATAAAGGTCCACTGTGCTGATCTGAGGATGGAGTTGAGTGTTTGACTTGTGTGATAATATACTATCTAGCTGAAAACTGTATTACGTACTAAATATTAAGTTAGGCAGATACTGATCAGATTACATAGTCTGGAATAGAAAACAACCATCCTGTTGGCACTGAAATCTCAATAGTTCCTGTTTTGTGCTGTTTTTTTACGTAACTAAAAATTAGTGCAGCAGTACATAGTGCCTTTAGGACCATAAAACCTGCATCAAGAAAATCAAAAATACAAACCTAAATCATTCTTTTCAAGATTTTATTGAACACAGCATTACTTGTGGAAGGAGGGAAAAGAAGTAGAGGAGAAGAGCACACAGTCCAAAAAACACAAGCTAAAATATCATTTCCATTTAAAAAATCTACAGTATCACTGTAGAACTGCCCTGCCATCTAGTTAAATAAAAATAATACTGAATGCTAAATAATAGGTTTGAAAAATCAGAAGAAAATAGTTTGCTAACTGATGCTTTGCCACTTAAATTCTCTCAGAATTCTCTCTTAGATTTTGCTTACGTGTTGTGTCCTTGCATGTGCCCATGTGCACATTTAGCATTCTGAATATGCGATGCCAAGTGCATTCAAAAGAGGTTTTGATAGGGCACAACATGGAGAAAGCAATTAGAGTGCCCTTACTGTCAGATGCGCTGCCACAGAGACTTAGGCATTTCTAGGCAATGAGGAGACTTGGCTCTCTCTGTGGCATTCAAAGTGCACATTTTAAAAAGAGATGTCCATTGTGCTGCGTTATTGCCTAGGCATTTTGAAAGCTATAATAGTGGACACTTTTCTCTCTGAGTAAAGACTGTTACTCTGTTGCACAACACTGCAAAAGAAAAAGGTTGTGAAATTAATTTTGTCAAACAGTTAAGGTAATCTGTCTCTCTCTCAAAAAAATAAAAACAAAAATAAAGACTACTACTGGCAAGATGCATTTACGATTTACTGCTGAACTGCAGCAAGAAGCAGCTCTTCCCTGAGCAGAATGGCATAGGGCCAGAATGAGCGATTTCGGAAATCACTGCTGGGCATATACCAATCTGATACAAAGGATTTAGCAATACCGTTGGGAATGATGCTCTGCGTATGTGTGTATGTGTTCGTGTTCTGTTAAATTTTAACAGACTCTAACCGTGTGCTCATCTTCAACATGAGGAAACTTGTTTTAGACAGCTAAATATGTTTTTAAAAGAGGGAAATGTATGATGCTGGATAAAAGAACTAATTTTTGCTTACTTATGATTTTGTGCTGGCAAATATTTTTCTATGGGTTGTTTAAAGAAAAATATGTCTCAGATGAAAACTTTGAAAACATGTAAAGTAAGAATGATTTTTTTTTTTTTTTTTGTGAGGAATACACTAGAGAGGTGACTGGAGCTGTTGGGGAGCTTTATATCTTTTCCACCTCCAGATTCTCTGGTTCAATGAATAACGTGGGGGCCAGAGTAGTGCATCAGTACAGCACAATGCAATATGTATGCCAAATGTTAACATTTTAAATCAGAGTCCTCCAACCGCCTGATCCACAGTAAATGATTCAGGTACTGAACTGATAAAGCTTCAGATTTTATTTCAGATATCTATAATTTATTATAAAATAAACAGCAAGCTATCAACTGGTATGGCTTAAGAAAGTATGTTTAGTCTAAGAGAGTTTGCAACTAACTTCAAACCTAAGTTCCTGAAGACAAGACTAAGCTAAAGCTAGATCAGTCAATGGGGTGACCTGTGAAACAAGACAGACAAGCTTGCTAAATGGGGTACATTTAGCTTGATGCAAATCTTTCAGGGACACTGGAAGCGCCACCTAGAGAAAAGCTTCCTAGATCATAAGTGAAACTATACGGTAATACGAAGAATATTCCTTCATTTAGAGACACTTCACATTGTTTCAACTAACATTTCAGGCATGCAACAGCGCACTAAAATCATCTCACCAAAAGCAGAATTGCTGTTACATTGATCTGATGTGTAGCCTACACATAGGTTTCGTAGCAATCTCACTATGTAAACTGTGTCCACGGCAAGCATTTATGCTGCTACAGTCCTAGTGTGGATGTAGTTCTAACTATTTAAATATCACTTCTACCTGTATAACTTGATTTCACAAGCACACATGAAGAAACTATGAATGCAAGCATATATACATTATTATAACCAGAGACACACTGATGGGGTTGTATCATCTTCAATTACAGCTAAATGACATCACTTTGGGGTATTCAAATTATCACTCTCATGAATGATCCCTAAACATGAGAGGAGTTCCTGTGAAGTTAACCTGCCAGTGAGAGAGAGAAGGACTGAGTCCAGAATCAAACAAATTATTTTTTAAAGCAGTCTCTCATTAGGGAAGTTCTGTTTAATAAGCATGGGTAAACTTGCTACAGATCCTTTCTATCAGCCTGGGCAGCCATCCCTCTTGGGAGCATGTCATTTTTTTACTCAGTTTAGAAATTTCCCATAGAATGAAGAAAAATACATGGTTTTCTTCTGATCTGATTTTCAAATCACTAATAACCCACATAAAAGTGATAATCCTTTAATGTAAATTAATGGTACAATAGTGGAGTATGCTAAGGGTCTATGATTACATATAAACTCACAGTAATTGTATATATAATACATACATAGATTATATACACTATATATGAAATGCATTTCTGCAGAACTGTGTATAAAGCCTCTTGTTCAGTCAGTAAAGTCTCTGTTGGCTTAATGAAATACATATTCCTTGCTGTGCTCCTTAAAGGTGGCATTGTGAATGCCAAGCACATTTGAGACCGATTACAGTGCTACGTTCCTTTCTCTTTGCAGGAGAAGTGTGTATGAAATCTGAAGCGAAAGAAATGTTTGTAATTCTGAGCAAACAAGCCTGTCGTTGGAGATGCTACGACTGCAGTTTGACCATGGTTTAGTCCTCTGTGACCTGTGCAGAGCCTGGGATGCTCCCAGGAGGGCTCGGGAAAGCGCAGCGAGAGCTGAGTCCTTGCCCTGGGACACGGGGGCCAGCTCCCACAGGACTGCTCAGGGTGGTGACAGCTCCTGACGTGACTACATGGCGTAGGGCTGGACATTCCTCACACTGTGAAGAAGAGCTTTTCTCTTAACTCTCCCTATTAGTTTTGACTAAGATGGTGCCGAACATGGAAGCCCTGCTGTGTAATGCTTAATGGCTAATGAAGAAGCAGGATGAAATTATAAAATCTTTTGCTCTGATCCTGTAATTATCTCTCAGGATCCCTGATGTTAAACTTTTTTTTTTTTTTTTTCCCACATACTATAGCTTGGGATGAACTCAGTCATAGTGAGAATGAGGTAGGAGAAGATTTAGTATCTATATGATTTTGTATTTTGCAGGTAATTAAATTATCCATTACAGCTCAGCTGTAAAAAAATACTTGGACCAAAAAGCAGAACTCCTTTCCCTCCATCCAAGTGGTTTCACCAATACTTTCACTTACAAATAAAAGGAACTAAATGCTCTTTTATTGTAACCTCTGGCTCAAGATCTGTCCCCACCCAGCTGGGGTTTGTAAAATCAGACCTCAGAGCACGACAAGAATCTCTCTAGATCATTGTCCCAGCTACATTTCACACGGACTCTTTTGCTTTGATTTTTGTGACTGCAGTCTTTAACCCATAAATGTCACAGAAAATTACAATGTTAATTTACCAGGTGAATAGCTAGCCAGTGATTAATAGTCATGAAAACGGCCTTCTGACTTGAAAGTCAGACCAGAATATTTTCAGTGACCTGTTTTCAGGGAATACTCTGCTTCCTAAGGGCCAGGTCTGGTGAAACAGAGACTTCAGGAAGGTGAATTCCTGTCAGAGACAAGACACTTTTTACTTGGAGTCAAAAGAAATCATCGCTTTGCAAGACCTGGCCTTCAAATGATCTGACCCTGCACATCAAAAGCTTTCTAAGTTTTGTCAACAAGGACCAAAGAATCCATTTCAGCCATGGGTCAGTCACCTTCGAGTACACAACGGTTCCAGAGGCTGCATGACTTTACAAATGCACCTGCACTTTGAATTATGCTGGGGAAGGTGTCTTTTAAAATAATAAATTAATTAGTAAAGAAGTCACAGCTTGAGGCAAAATATACAGGAGATTGTTCTTGGTAGACCTGAGAGCCTAAGATATCTCTTTAAAAGAAATATTTTATGGATCTCTCTATGCATCATTAAGTTTTCAGGAACGCTGAAGCAACTATGATACATTTATTTTAAAATGTTGCTAATATTTATTTTTGACTCATTTCAAAGAGGCATGGCAGAAGAAAGAACCATAGAGAAAAGAAAAAGTAAAAAAGAAATTAAAAAAACAGCTGTGTAAAACAGAAAAAAGAAAGTAAAGGTACAATCAGGGGCTAACAATTGACAACAGTGGCTGAAAGTATCAAATTAAATTGTACTAATACTGCAACGTATCGTTTGAAGTGACTAGAATATAATTTACTAAGCAGAGAATACTACTTATTTTGGTGCTTGTTTCCCAGGTATTTCCTATGGATTAAGGTTTGAGTTTGCTTTGAATAAATGAATAAAACATCTTTGTTAAGAAACATATTTTAATGACTACTTTTTGTGGTTATTTTCCGTTAAAAGAAGTCAATTACTTGAAAGGAGTAGGTTACACATAGCTCTAGGGAACTAAACCTTGTATCTTCAGTGCATGTTAAATAAGCTTTCTTCACAGTAATAAGTGTATGTAATATACGTTTCTATTTTTTTTAAGACAAATAACACACAAATATTTCTTTTACTAGAAAATGCATTTTTAAACCTTTGGGGTAAGTTCCAGTTCTTTTGGTTTCTTAATAAATAAATATATAACATTGATAAAAAAGCTCCTGGAAAAACCGCCCAAGGGGGAGGGAAGAAAACACCTAGAGCACCGTATTACCAAGCGCTAAGGCAATCAGCTACAATCTGGGAAATGTCAAACAATGGCATTCACCTCCTCAAAAATATTGCTGATCAAGTCCTCAGCTGCCATCTACAATCACTAACTAAAACAGGGAATATAGCCGTGGATATAAACAAGAGACAAATTAGTATTGGGAAGCTGGGTTTAATAATCCCCTAAAAGAGACCATCTGTTTATAAAGACCCCCCTTTTCCTGATCTCTGACATGTATGCCTAATATAGACACAGCTGGATTTTTTTCTACGTTTTTAAACACCCTGCTACTATAAAGTCTACTTATAGTATATCTGGTCTGAGTGTTTGTCTCAAGTTTCAGTTATTATGTAAGCACTCGAGGGCAATAAAATTTCACATACCGTCAGCCAGCTTTAGAGTAAGTTTAGAGTAAGTATTAAACCATCAGAGGAACATAAATGCACTTCTTTTACGTTTATGTACATCAGTTCAACTGGATGCTTTTCTCTTTCTTTTCTGTTTTGTTTTTTTTTTGCAAATGTTCATATCCTCAGTGTTACCTGG
The DNA here is from genome assembly GCA_003342815.1 of Eudromia elegans. Taxonomy (NCBI): domain Eukaryota; kingdom Metazoa; phylum Chordata; class Aves; order Tinamiformes; family Tinamidae; genus Eudromia; species Eudromia elegans. Next base: position 9,655,334 of record PTEX01000006.1, read on the forward strand.
AATAGCTATCTGACATTAAGAGCTTAAGTTCTTGATGCACTTTTGGAACTACAGTTCACTTTTCTTGCTTTCCTGCTTAACTTGCCAAGAAATCACACTGCTCATAACGATATGACATTGACAACTTGGTGAGCTAGGTGATTTGCAGGTATATAAAAGCAAAGCAGATCACAGCTTCTGTTTCCAATCTACTATGGTAAAGGGAAGGGAAAAAAAAAAAAGAAAGAAACAATGACTATACGCTTCTCACAGATAGAGGTCACTAATGGACTGGATTTGAATCAGTCTGGTAGAAGCCTCGAAGTTATATGAAAGTAATCTAGTGAAAAATGAACTCATTTTGAGATTAAAGAGGTAAGAGAAATGATTGAGATATAAAGCTCTCACCTTCCTGGAAACAATATTATCTTAAGTGTGCGTTCTTTCAAGTCCTTTAAATAGAAAGTGCAGTACAGGAAAAGCCTGATAGTGATGCTTGTTTGAACTCCTCTTTGTTTTATTGGCTTAGTAAAACCGTGACTATCCTTCATTTCTGCGGGAAGGGTAGGGAAGTCGGCCCTGACGACATCCTACACTTTGGATACTGCTATTTTAAGCAGTTAAAGACAAGCACATTCTTGATTCTCGATGGAAACCATAGCCTGTGTAATGCAGATTCCAACTGGGAGAGTGTAGGGTTGCGCAAAGGAGATACGTCTGCATCCTAAATCAAACTATCCAGCAGGCCAGGATATAAATGTGACTTGCAACAGTGGCTCAAATTAGATCCAGATTGTCAAAAGCCAAACTCAGATAACATCACCCTATACAAAATATAGGGTGGATGTGTGTGTGAGCAGCGAATCTTTTAAGAATGCTGGGTGCATTCCAGCACCACTTTTTTCCGGTTACAGCCTTGGACTTTGGAAAGCACCGATGACTGCTGTAGTCGCAGGTAGTTTTACAGACATGGTATTTACACAGTGATTTGGCTTGCTTCACACGCAGTGTTCCAGGCCTGCATGCTCTTACTTTTAGTTGCCTACCAGTTTAAATGGGAAGTCTCCTATAGATGGCAAATATGTTTGAAATGTCTTACGTCTCAGTAGTAACACTGAACACATTGACTGTAAAGGAGAAAGGAAAGACAGGTAGGCACAGGCAAGCAGGGAGACATAAGTGCAGGGAGACATATCTTTAAAACGATTTGAAAAAAAATGCATTTCTTGAAACAATTAATGAATTTCCTCTGAAAAAGTGAAATTATATAAAGGTGCTCTTGTGGGAAGACCATGTCAGTGTCAGTGAAAGAAGCAATGAATGAAGCCCTGAGAAGGCTTTTTTTTTTTTTTTTAAGCTGAGCAGGGATCAATCTCAACCTCTAAATTGGTTTTATTTTCCCTGCAAGCACTGAGAAGTTAGACGCAGTAAATAAACCTCTCCGTAACACACACCCTCTCTTTCTGTATGCGTGTGCGTCTGTGTGCATGTCTGTGTGAGGGAGAGAGCAGTCTGACTTGCTCTAGTATCTTTTCCTGCTCCGCATGCAAGGAACTTCTCCCTTTCCATTTAGCCCAGCTCTGCATTGCAAAAAGCAGCATCTGAAGAAATCTAATCAGTACCTTCCACACACAGTGCAGGAATTTACACGGATTTGTGCCTTGGATTTATTAGCTTATTGTAAGCCTTAAAACAGATTTCCTCCATTAAAATTAATTAAAAGCTCCTGTTGACTGATTCCCACTCCGAAAAGGTGAGGAGCTTCTCCCTTGCTTCGCTTTTTTTTCCCTCCCAATCTTTTTTGGGGGTTTAGTCTCGTGCTTAGAGGGGTCTTTCCAGCTCTTTGACTTCTCTTCTGATGCGTTCCCCTCCCCCTCCCGCGTTACTTATTATTTTTCCAGCGGCCGCTCTCCGAGACGGCGGCTCCGCGGGGGCTCTTTGTGCTCCGCGCCCCGGCGCGATCCCCGCACCTCCCCGCGCCGCCGAGGCCGCGCTCGGGGTCGCGCGGATCCTCCCGCCGCCCGCACGGCCCTTCACGGCGGCCGGCGCGGAGCGGGACGCACTTTCTCTTCCAAGGCAGGCTGCTCTGTTTGAAGTTCCCCTTCCTCCAAGCCACCTCCCCGGAACGAGCCGCCGCAGCCGCCGCGCTGGGGCTGCCGCGGCGGGCGCGGAGCAGCCGCGCACCCCTCCGCACCGACCGCCGCCGACCGCCGCGCGAGTGCCCGGCCCCGGGGCCGTCGCTCTCGGCGGGGTTCCCGACACACAGAACCCGAGCCACCCCCCCCCACCTCCGACTTCGCCTTCCCGGGGCAGGCGAAGGGCGCCGGGGCTTTAACCCGCCCGTGCGTTTTAGGATTACAGGGAAGGGGGAGCGAAAGGAATGAAATCCCGAGCGTACCTGGCGGCGTCCGGGAATCCCTCGGCGGCACCGATCGTGATCCCCCTCCGCGCCTCTGGCCCCCCGCTCCAAAACTTTTGCGCCGCTCCTCGCGGGTGGCCGCCGGCTCCGGAGCGACCCCCGCGCCTTCCTCCCTCACGGGGCAGCCGCATCGTCCTCCCTCCTGCTCCGCCACTCCGGCATCCCCAACGCACTCGCGCTCCTCGCTGTGCTCGCCGCTCCTCCTTCTCCGCGGAAAATAGATGAGGAGGGACGGCGGGGATGCCTGGTATGGGGTTTTTTTTTTCTCCTCTTTCTGTCTTTTTTTCCCTCTCTCTCCGTCCTCTGGAGGTGGCAAGAGGATCACACGCGGAGCCGGCAGCCCCGCAGCTCGGAGGCGGCCGCGGCCACGTCTGCGCGCGGGCGTGTGTCAGTCCGCGAGCGCGGCGCCTGCCTCCAGCCGCGGCTGCGGGCTGATCCCAGCAGCGACGATGCCTCAGATCTGACTATTCCCTGCTAATGGAAGTCGTGCCTTTTTTTCCTCCCTGCCTGACACCCCAGGGAGATGTTTACAGTAATGAATTCAGTTGATAGCCATCTCCCTCTCTCTCTCTCTCTCCTGGAGTCCCTCCCACATTTCTCATTTAAAGAATGCTTGGAAGGCAGGGCTGCAACCTAAAGCTTTCCAAGAGGCAAAGTCAGCCTAGGTTCTCTTTTTCTCCGGCTCCCCCCGCCCCCCCTTAACCCATTCCTTGCTGAGGGCAGCTCCGTCTCCCTGGACTCGCGTCCCCAAGGCGCTAGCAACCCCCCTGCCCCATACTAATGTCTCCCGTGGCACTTCAGAGCGTGCGGAGCATGTGCGGGGGCCGGCGCGGTGCGTGCCCGTGTTTCGGGGTTACCCTTCCCCGCCGCTCTCGATCACTGCCCTGTCCTGGCAGCCCCAGGTGAAGGCAGGCGGGACTACTCAGTGCCGAGGAGCAGCTGAGGGATGGGACGCGGTGGCCCGGGTGGGGGCTGCAAAGAGCCGAGGAGCTGCCTCCAAGTCGCCCGCCGCTAAGGAAAGCGCACGGCGCGGCCGGGCTGGGAGCCGCTATGGGAGCGGGGATGGGCAGGGGCGGCGCGGGGCGCCGATCGGTGCCATGTGTGAGGAGCTGGCAAAGGCAACTGCGGAGCCCCGCGGCCGCTTCCCCTCCTGAGCCTGCGCCCCAGGCGCCTCGGAGCCCAATCCCTGGCCATTCCCGGCGGGATCACCGCCGCTCCCGAGGCTCGCCGAGCCGCGGGGCGCCGCGCGGGCGCGGAGCCCAGGCTGAGCGAGGGGCAGCCCGCGCAGCCCTCCCGAGCCGGCCAGGGCTCAGGAGGAGGGAGCGCGGCGCTTAGAGCGCACTCGGGCACGGGCTGCGCGGCTGCGGAAGGCGCTTCCCGCCTGCGCGGGGCAGCGCGGGGAGCCGCGCGCCCCCCGGGGGTTGCTGTTTCTTTCCAGGCTGCTTCGGGTCCCCCCCGCCCTTTTTTTTTTTCTTTCTCTTTTCTCCCTGCACACTTTTCAAAGCACCTCTTGCACATGATTTATACCTCACGGTGCATCTTCTCCCCCCTCTAATCCTTCCTCATTCTCTCTCCCTCCCGACCCTCCTCCATTCCCAGCATCTGTAACCTGTCGATAACATAAAACACAGCAGATGTCGGCCAACCTGCGGACATTTCTAGCACACCCCCCCCTCCGCTCCCCACCAGTCACAGAGTGAAACGGAAACGTTAAGAAAAAAAGCACTTGTGTGCAGGGTGCAGCCCTGCCCCATGGTCTCAGAGAGGCTGGGGGGAGTTGTTTGCCCTGAGACACCCCCCTGGACACCCCATCTGCACCCCCTCACTCAGCCTGCGCATCACATCAGAGCAAGATACTTGGGACACCCTTTGGTCAAATGAAGATCGCGCCGATTGCAGTGACTGAATGATCCATCGTTACCTGCTTCCGCTGGGCAGGTCCTCCTGGCAGATCACCCAAAGCCCACCGGGTCGGGCAGGTTAAGAGGGGAGGAGGCGGCAGACGAGCTGGGCTCCGGCATGGTACTGCTTTAAGGATCCCCACCGAGGTCTCTGTTTTCCATAGCTGATAACCATCACCCGAGGTTTCTCTCGAGAGGAAGGAAATTTGCTTCCCAAGCTGCCGTCCGGCCGGTCGCTTAGCCCTGCCACGCCATTGATGGCACCGAAGACCGCCCGGGCCGCGAGGCTGAACGCCCGGTCATTTCCTCCCCGCTTCCCCGGTGACTCCGGCGCGACGCCGCGGAGCGGAGCGGGCTGCGGACGTGGCTCGTTACTCACTGGTGACAGCCAGGGACGCGGAGCTCCTAAGCGAGGGTGACAGATTTCAAACGTGCGGCCGCAGCGTGCGCTGCCTTAGCCATGTTCCTCCTCAAACTTTGCCTAGCAAGCAAGTCAGCGGCTTAACCCTTCGCAGTCCCGCCTGCCACTGAGACCGCAGGCTGCGCGGGAGCGCTCACCGGGGAGCGCTCACCGCGCACACGGGCGCTTCACTTCGCGCCAGTTCCCATTCCTGGTTGCTTTCAATGCAAACAAATCAGCAGCATCAACTCTGGGAAGCAGATGAAGAGCTGCGTATTTCTCCCCTGTGGTTAGGGGGCTTCAAAAATCCCCACAGCAAGTGAGATCTCCTGGGGGCCTCACCTGCGGTCCCTACTTTGTCAGAGTCTGCTACGCCAACTGTCACAAGCAGCACTTGCATCTCTCGCACACGCACGTACAGAGCTGCTGCACCTTCCTCCGCATGATGCAGCTAAAGTGCTGTTTCACTCAGACCTTCGGGTTCAACTCTTTTATGAGTTATTAATAACAAGAGAGAAAGGAGCAAACCAGAAGGAAATATATTGCCATGGGGAAAAAAAAAAAATTATTTTTCACAAATGCACTTTGTAGTCAAAGGAAATATTTACCACCAGCAAACTCCAGCATGTCAGAACATGTTTCCTCTGAAGCAGAAAATAGCCTTAAAATAAGAAAGCAAGCATGTGCAATTCAAAGATGAAATGAAGTGCACGAAACCTTTCCAAACTCAACACCACTGACTCAGAGTCTGATGGCAAAAAAAGGCTGTCAGTGCTGGTAACACCAAGACGGAGACATTAGCAAACTCCGTTGGTTTTCTATTATTCATTTATATATACATATATGTATCTATTTAAGTAAATAATGGTGTTTCTGTGCCTTTCTCTGCCCCCACGGAGGAGGGAGGACCCCTAAGCGGCGGCAGCGGGCGCTGGGATGTGGGGTGCTCTGCGGGGAGCTCCCCACGGAGCGCCAGCCTTGCCACGGCCGCACGGCAGAACGGACAGGGCAGGCTGGCGCACGGACGGGACCTGCTCTCCCTCCTCTCTAAAGGCGGAAGATAGGACTGGACGGAGACGGAGAAGAACCGTACAACAAGCAAACGCTCAGGAAACGTTACCTGCCTCCTTCCTACGTCTCTGAGCGCGTGTGTTTCAACGGAACGGGCGGCTAAACCGTGTGTGCCGAATACCTGCACGTCCCCCCGCTCGGCCAAGGGGGCAGCAGAGCCCAGCGCTCGGGCTGCGGCGAGCAAAGCCGCTCTCCAACCTCCCCGCACCCGCCCGGCCGCACTGTGCTCGTGTCTCCCCCCGGCCCCTTCTTCCAATCGGCAATCTCGGCTACAGCCTGATGACTCCGATTACTCCGGGCTTCTTTTTTTTTTCTTTCTTTCTTTTTTTTCCTTCCTACTATAAATGTGCTATAAATGTGTGAAGCTTTTATTTATTTATTTATTTTTAATAAACTGCTCTGCGTGGTTGAAGGATTGTAAACTGAAAGGCAAGTATAAAAATATACGCTCTTTAAATTGTGATCATGAGATAGGGTAGCCTGGAGTGATGGTCCACTGAGTGAGGTTACACTAATGTAACCTCAATTATTGTATGAGAATGTGAAATAGTGTAACATTAAAAAAATATAAAAATAAAAGCCACTTTTCATCACAACTGTCTTTTCTTTTTCCAGCTATTTTCTTCAAACCGTATCTGCAGCTTGCCAGCGATGGGGTGGAAGGAGCTAGAAGTATTTCTGTAACTAGGAGGCTGGTCTAAAGCACACTGAATGATTTCCATTTGTGTCAACAGACCTTGAATCAGCCCTTAAATTCCCACAACGCACAGAATTAAAAATCGCAATATGAATTCTTCATCAAATTTGGTAAAATCAGGAGAGGGAAGAGGAAGGGAGCAGAGGGAAGGGAATGACAGGGGCAGGGAGCTTAGACAATTTTGGCCTTAGAATGATTTTGTCTAGTTTATTTCCTGTCTGTATTTAAAGGACACAAAAATGTATGTGATGAGAGACCAATAGTTTTAAAGTCATCGTTAAATTCCATTTTGAATTCGAGACAAGAGGAAGGGATAAACGTGTTCTGTTGTAACTTAAACAAAGTGATTGACTAGAACTACACTAGACTAGGGAAAAATACCTGCACTCAACATGAATGTATTTTCTCAGAGCTCTTATTTCTACTGTGAGTTTAAAATAAAAATACCATATTGGTTATGTAACCAAGACTTCAACACAATTTGTGGTATGACTTGCAAATGGTGAATTTCTATGATTTTGGAGCGTAGGGATTGCACTTTAAAGAAAATCAAGCAGTAATAACACAAATTAGCCTGCTCTCGTTCCAGCTCTCTCGCCCGCTCTTCTTCCCCTCCTCCCCCTTTCCACTCAGCCCACAGGAGCCTTCTGGCTTTTGCCTCGCATGCGGTGCTCGGTGCCACCTTGTAGGAGTACGCGCAGTGCCCTGGGGTGCTGCACTCGGAGCCGTGACCTAGCGGAGGCTCTTCCTCCTTTACTCCCAGGGATTTCTGCATTTAGCTTTTGACGTATCATGACAAACTGTTTCTAAGAGTTGTCTTTGGCCATCCTTCACAGATGTGTCCTAGGAGGCAGAGGAATCCGGGAGTCTGGTAGATCTCTTTTTGTCTTTAAGTCCGAGCAGGATATTTCAAGGTTTTCTGTTTGCAACCTCTTTGACAAGTTGTTTTCCATTGAAACTAGGAAATAAGCTGCTCAAAATTTGCTGAAAAAAAATCCCACTTCTCCTTTCCTTACGAACACCTCAGAGACTTTCATTGAATGTTGTTCAAATCAAAATATATCCATCAGGCTGCCAGCTGATGTCAGGCATTTTGGAAACAGACAGGCAAGTAAGACAGGAAGTCCTGACTGTAACATTTCTATTGAACTTCAGAAGCTAAAAGAAAATCTTTTTTTCTGACCATGATTTGTGACCAAAGTAAACTACGACAGATCGTATTGTATATTGTGCTTTCTCATTGCAAATAAAGAGACTGTAAAGAGAAAAAAAATATACAGAGAAATTGTCAGTTGCACAAATATAGGATAATCCAGCCAACAATTAATTGCATTTGATCAAATTCTGGTGATTTAAATGGCTAAATCATAAGGGACATAATGGTAATGGTAATTTAACATTGCTATGCGCTGGCCCTTTGCTTTTTTTCATGAAAAATACGAGCTGAAAAATAGAAGGACAACAAATGCATCTGGCTGAAATCAATACACTCGAGAAGTGAAGAAAGCTTATTTGTTATTGCCTAACTATTCACCATAGTGGGAGTGGATAAACTTTGTAAATAGCATAAAAATGATCCAGGTAAGTTGTTTCTTTAACAGACTAAACAAAATCATTAAAGTTCTTTTCAGCATCACAGCCAGACTTTGAAATACAGAGAAAAACTCTGTCCCTGGCTTTGTGATTGAACCTTTACCCTTTTGGTAAACAATCCACACGCTTCGGTCAGACACATACTCTGGCTGCACTATATAGAACTGCAAAACCACCTCAGCGCAAGTCACACAGCATTCACTTAGGCATTCATCTCCCTTCTTTCATTTTAAGGGGAGAAGGCTGGAAGGCGGACTATCAATCTGCTCCAGAAACAGCATCACTTGCTGAGCACAAGGACATCTGCCCTAGCTCCCCAAGGGACCTCGAGAGCTTACTCATTCTAATTTTCTACCGATTAAGACCCAGATTCATGTGTTCTCCTCATCCACATATTCAGTAGGCTGAACTCATTCTTTCACTGCTGTCACTTTCTTTCCTACAACCTCCTTTTTTTTTGTGTGTTTTCAAGGGGACTATTACAATTATGGAAAGGTCATTCTAAATGATCTAACCGGATCCAGTATTCTTTCAGCTCAATAAACACAAAAGGACAGATTTTCTATGTATGAGGATTTATGGAAGTCAGAGAGGAGAAAATTACTTTACAATAATTAGCATGGTCAAAGTTTCTCTTGCAATATTGTTCAAAGTGGTAACATGAAAAAATGTTAAATTGCTATGTTATTATAGACCTCACGTCTCCTAGCATAATTCCTAAAGCAAATTTTATTGACTTCCATGCAGAACCTCACATAAGGCTAACAAATTGTGTTCTAAAATGTTTTAAGCTCCATCTAGTAACATTTGTTAACTCTCCTTCAATTTTACCATAGCTAACTATGTGTAACAGAATAGAAAATAATGTAGATTTTCTATTGAAACTTACTGATTTTGTCTTTTTCTGGATTAATTTCTTAACTTTGATAATGACAGAATGCCATTCTGTGAAGCCTTTTCTAACTCTCCTGTATGTTTATTCTAGAAAATGTTGCTGTGAAAGAGATAGGAAAAGAGGAAAATCAGATCAAATTTCCTTCAGAAGATGGTATAAAGACATTACCTTGACAATCAAGCATCAAGAATCAGAGACTGCATTTTTACACCTTCAAACTCAGAAATAAATGAGTAAAAATCTGCACACGCTGCTCTGTCAGAAGGCCTTATTTCCAATGGCTATTACTTGAGGGCAAAAAAAAAAATAAGCTTGCCACAGACTGATCACCTGAAAGTAAAAAAATCAGGGCAGAATGACTAAGCAGATGGTATCTGTTTTGCATCCTGATAAATTGGCACTAAGCTTTCAGGTCTTTGAGAGGATTTTGAGGTAGTGAAAATATGTTATAAAACCATTTGTTGTGCTCTTCAGCAGTACAAAGCACCCACGTCACAGATTTGTGGACTGAAGGGGATAAAAAGGTTGTCAGAGCAGTCAGCAATTCTTTGAGTAGTTTCAAAACATACGGCACCAGCTTCATATTGCTCAGCCCTAAACTTACTCTTCAGATCTAGTAACTACACCCAGAGTTTATGCCACTTTAACTCTAAGCAGGAAGATCAAACTTCGAGGACATGTTGGTAAAGGGAACAAGGATCCCTGCCAAACCGGTGAAATATTCATCACCCACCCAGGTAAACACTGCCTGCTGGCAAAGACACAGAGGGGATGAGGTGTGGGTGCTACCTGGAAGCAGCAATACCCTGCTGAATGCTATGAGGACACTTACTGCATTGAGGTTATGAAGAATATCTTATCACCAGCACAAGCCAAATTTGTCCTAATTTCATTCCTGTACTACAGAGGAACTTGGAAAGGCTCGGAGTTATATTACAGCAAAGGAATACAGAAGGAACCAGCCGGGTGAAAAAAAAAAATACATTTGCAAAATTTTACCAGCCCTACAAAGTTTAGTTCAGATAGGAATAGTTGTTAGAAAATAATGATTCCACTTCCAGTTTTTTATTTTACAGTCTCTACAACTCTCAAGGTCTTGGACAGTCTCTAAGGAATGACCTACATCAGCTTTACATGTACTATATGTATTCAGCCTCTACAAGTACTGATGACTTTATATAAGAAACTGCTGTACACTTGTATCACAAGAAGGTTTTTGTGGCTCATATTCCAGTCATTTTTTATATTACCTTGCGGAATTAAAAGCAACAGCTTGTCTGCTTGGGTTTGATTTAGATAGAGGCTTCCTCAATGCACATTTGAGTTGTGTCTTAGTTAACTCTGCTTATGTGGTGGTAACACATTTCACCTGGAATCAGGTACAGGTTTACTTGATTAAACACATCACACAACCTGTGCTTCGCACAATAGTTACTAAGAACAGTCAGGAATATACCCCCAGGATAAACTGGAACCTTTACTTGTATCATAAAATGATCTTCCTTTCTGCGCTTCAGGCAAAAAAAAAAAGGGGGGGGGGCGGGGGAGAGAGGGAAGAAAGAAAAAACAACTCCGTTAAGAAGCTATAACTATTCTTTTTGGTAGGGCTAAAGAAGGCAGGAAGGGTCTCCCTGAAGAGAATCAAGCAGCTTGCGGGTGTAATAGTTTGCTGACTGCTTTTAGCGAGTCCAAACAACTTAAGTTTTCAGGAGAAACAGAGTTCTCAGGAATTGACTCATCCATTTTATTTCTGACACACGTGCATCGTTGCCAGCATTCAGTGCACAGAGGGGAGACTTCTGCACGCTCTGGACGAGCTGGCTCCTCACTGCAGCAGGGTCTTCGGAGTTCGCTTCATGCACTTGCTGCACACTGCTAAGCTCGAGCATGCTCGAGAAACAACCAGAAACACGGGCTAATGGCCCGGTTCCTCCCTCCAGCTCCAACTTGCTATCCCGTTTCGCCGTGGCTGGTCCCGCCTGTTCCGCGCTGCCTTGGGGAACTGCTGGGGGGAGGAGTGAGGGCAGGGACGGGCGCGTCCGCAGGCACGTGGTGGGGGCCGGGGCCTCCGCGGGGCTGCAGCGCGTGGGCGAGCAGCGCGGGAGGGCGCGCGGGCTGCGGCGGCTGCTCCGCGGGGCTGCGCACCGACCTGCTCGTGCCGGCTGCCGGCGGAGAGCCCGGGCCGCGCGCGGGGTCCGGAGCGGCCGCCACGGCTTCGCGGGGGCTGCAGAGCTGGCCGGGCGCGGAACCCCCGGCCGTCCGGGAGCAGCTGACCCTAAAAACGGAGCCCCTTGCAGCCGGTGGTTGAGCTGACCTGTGGAAACGAGAGTCCTGCACCCAAGGGTGCAAGCGCTTGAACTTAAAGAGAGCTTAAATGCAGAATCCTTCTAGCTGCTGCTCCAGGGAGGTGCCCCTGCAGGGCACGCGGCGGTGGGTGCTGGGAAGCCACATCCCCTGGGGTAGAGCTGCAGGCTCCGGGGAGGAGAGAGGGGGCTGTGCCACGTGCGGATCCCGGCATGAGCGAGAGGGGAGGGCTGGAGGAGCGGCTGATGGAGGGGCACGTGGAGCAATGGCTGATCCTGCCTGTCCCGCCAAGGAGGTACCCCCATGGAGGGACAGTGTCGAGTTTGTAAGGAATGGATGTGTGCGCTGCTCTGTGCTCTTCAGTCTCAGCCATGTGATTTGCAGGGACAAGAGCGGAAGATTATTATAAGAGTTGAGATTATCATGATTCCATATTATGTAGTCCTGCATAATAACATTCTAAGAGGCAAGGATGTTTTGGGTTTGAAATGCAGGCTTGGGTTGCAGGGCAAGCCCTACGTAGAAGTGCATGAACTGCCCTGTCCAGTCACAGCCATTTTCCGTGGGCTCCACAGTGTCCACATGCAGTCAGTTGTATGGAAAACGTGCACTTGGAGGAGAAGGTGGTGCTGCTGCCATGTATCTAAGAAAGATCAATCCCTGCTAGAGGTGAGAGATGCAGAAGGAGAAGCAGGAGAGTGTGAGAGGAGACAGCTGAGAAGTGTGGAGGGATCCTTCTGGAGAAGCACAGCAGAGAGGAGAGGAAAGGGGACACTGCTGAAGAGGTGTGCTTGCAGAGGCAGCCCCTCCATGCTGGAGCAAGTGCAGCTCTCAAGGGACTTCTCAGCAGAGCTGAGGAGGCCGCTTTGCTTGAATCTCCAAGGTCTAGCCAGAGGACAGCTGGAAGCAGGTATGTCTGTCTTGAAATGTGATGCCTGGCGCAGCGCGGAGGGTGTATGTGGGGGTCCCAGGGGAAGCTGCGCTAGGTAATCAAGGCCCATGGGAGTTCAGAGCGCTGGGACATTTTAACATGTTAACCACCAGGAACTGCATACTTGGCTTACTGCAAATAAGTAAGGTTGTCCGGATAATAGATGAGTGATGCATACCAGCCCATTTATGAAGGCCCATTTTATGAACACACCAAGCACAAGCTTCCGCTGTGATTCTAGACAGTACATGACTTTACTAATCAATACAAGCTAGTTTATTGCAGTTAATATTTGACATGATTATTCATCTATGTGCGAGAACGTTTAAAGCTCATTAAAGATAGTATCAGTGCCTCACTTTTCTTAGCCTCTCATTGCTATTCATGAGACTGTTTCAGTCTCAGAGGAGATGCAGTGTTACTGTTGTGAATGACTGTATTGTGATCCCCCACCATCATTTGATGATAATCTGACATAGCTAATTCCTGGAGTAAGGAGATTACTTCAGATTTTCAAACTGTTGCAGTCACCCAAACTAAGGTGGTTGAAGTGGTTATCGCTGCAAGCTCTCTGCTGTACTCTTGCAGGTACCTCCAGGCCAGCAGGTGTTACCGGGGTGTATTCTTGCACCTCTTCAGTTAACAGCCAAAGACATCAGAATGTCAATTTTTCAGCTTCCTTTTCTCTGCTAGACTGTAAACTGGTGACTGCTAGGAGTTATTGCATGTCTCAGAAAGCTCTTCCCAGTAAAGCAAAATCAGAAGAGATGGGTGGACAGCTAGGGGAGCCAGCATCTCCAGGCAGCCAGCCCTCTTCTGATCTGCCACTTCAAATGAGTCAACAGTCACAGCTTTCATTTAAAGGAAAAATAGCCTCCAACTTTCAAAAACACAGTCACCGAACTGGAAAATAGCAGCACGCCAACCAGATAACCAACCGATACAATACTTTGTGAATAAGATAATTACTGGAAAAAGGAAATTCTAAATCAGTATTACTTTATCACCCTCTTTTCCAGTGCAAATACAGTTTTGATTCTCATAGTTTTCAAGCATATGACTTGTAAATGGTCACAGTTCCCAGTTCTATCCTTGCCTCTATTCATGCCACTACAAAGGCTATGTTCATATGCATTGTTTTCCACTCTAACTGAGTAGAAATACTCAGTCATGTTTGTGCCATGCTGGGCTTGAGGGTTGCAGTGTCTGAATACTCCCAACGTCTGCACCCTCAGGGCCCAGTTTTGCTGCCTTTTGCCTTGTTTCTGTATAGGCTAGATTTGACATGATTAAGCTTCTTCTAGATTAGCCAGGCGGTAATACTAAGAAATGTATTTATCAGATTATAAGAAATCTGTTCTTAAAGTGTTTGGATATGTCTTCTATGGACTTGGTTACTGTTGCAGATCTGGATTTATATACTTTTGAGAGACAAATGGGTAAAAAAAAGGTCTCTTGCCCCTAGCAGGTGAAAACTCCACCAAATCATCTGAGTGAGTTCACATTGCTTCTGTTGCAATGAATCCAGGAATTGGTACCGTTATGCCTACTGTCAGTTACTTCTGTCCCTGTCTTTGTACAGCAGTTTACAGAAGTATGCAAAAAAAATCCATGGAGCACCTGGCCGATTGTTCCTATTATGTAGCTTGATCAGGATTGTGGATGAAGACGCAGAAGGAAACTGATCTTTCTCTAGCCGAGTGCTCCGCATGACCCCTTATATTTAACAGCTCATGAAGAAACTTTTGCTTCTCCCTATTTTTCCTAACACTCATATTCTATGAACCATGTGAATACTAATCCAGAGACACACAACTGAACTATTAAGACTCATTAAATGCATTGATTCGTCTTTGTTTCTTATCAGTCATTAATGATGCACAATGACTTGTCTCTCATTTTCTCATCTGTTTTCATCTCTATTCCTCATATTTGATCGTGAACAAAGAGTAGTCTCGTGCCATAAAGGCTTATCAAAGTCATAATTACATTTCATTCGTCTGCATTGAACTGTCTGTCATCTGTTAGCATTTTGAATGCTCTATATGTCTGCATTTGTCTGCATTCTTCCTTGTTATTTACAGTTCCTCTAATATCTGCTACTGATTGCTAATTTCTTTCTGCACTTTCTACTTTTAATTTTTTTAATTGTCAGCTGTGTTTGTAGTTTAGCAAGTCCAACTCAGAAATATTGGTAAGGCTCTTTTTTTTTTTTTTTTTTTATTTATTTTTTTTTTTTTTTTTTTTTTGTTTTTTTTTTTTTTTTTTTTTTTACATTTAGAAAGTCTTTTAAACGGCAGTGTTTATATTCTTAGCACTGATGTGTTTATCTATGTGACCAACCTATGACCAATCTGCCGAAACAAATCTCAGACCCAGGGATCTGTTATCCCACATCTGTCTATACATGCTTTCTTATGTTGTCTCTTATGCTTTAGACATTCTCTCTGAACTGATCTAAAATTCAAAAGCACTCCATATTCCTGTAAGTGGTTTCTTTTGTGATATTGTCAGCTGATAGTGACTAGATTGGTGGCCAGGAGAAGAAAGTGACCTTTGCTGAAATTCTTCATGCTTGGTTGTTTTACTTATGTATCATGACTTTTGGTGTTATGGACATAATTTTTTTTTTCCATCTTGTGCTAAATACTTGCCTTCAGAAACCTTTTGTCTTCCAAATTACTTGTTAGATTTGTTGCACTGAATTTTGAAAAGTCTGGTATCATCAAGGCTGTCCTCTTGTGTATGCATGTAATGCCTGGCACAATTTGGTCCAAAAAGGTGAATTGTGCTCCGATGAGGAAATCAAAGATTAAAGACCTGCTTTGAGAGAAGCAGATGTCAAAGTAGATGTACTAATTATAAATATATACACACAAATACAAATATGTATATATATTTTTCTGTATAGCATGTATATATATGCAAACAAGCACAATATACAAACATATAAAACATATTAATTACAGACTCTGCAGATATATTAAAATGGGACAAAGGAATGTAACTTCCTTCACAAGAGTGTTATTTTTGTGATTAGGTGGAGGTTATCAGGCAGAAGGCTATTGTACAAGGATAAAATAGGATATGTGCTCTATATTTTTAGGTGATGTTCACCTAAGCTATGATGGTACAAAAGGAAAACATGATTTTGCATGAATCTGTTTTTGCCTTTACTGCAAATTGAGGCACATCTCACTGGTATTATCTATTATCATGCAGGATCGTGTCAGAGGCCTAGGCAGTTTTGGCTAGTTGAGTTCACGTGAACGAAGCGCTTCTAGTTATTCTCTTAACTAGAAATGGTGATAGGAAGCAAGAATCTGCAGTGGCTCAGTTTACCTTCTGTTTGTAATTCTGTCTTCTACTTTCATTAAAACATGTTTCTGATAGCCTGTGGAAACAAATACCACAAGAATGAGCAGAAGCAGTCACAAAAGTGAGAAATACCTCACTTTAAATACATTTTGTAAATACTAGAAATACTTTTTTTTTTATACTCTGTATCAGAAAGTTAAACAATCTTTGACAGGTTTTGCATTGTGAAACAAGTTGTATAACCATTTAAGGTGTCTATCTCACATAGTTAGAAAATGCTTGATTTCCTTTAAAATTATTTATGTTAGGCCTAGTAGCTTGTAGCTTAAAGAGAAGGCATTTAAGAAAGATAACTAAACTCTTGTTTATCCATGGTGGATACTGAGTGTCTTCAATGCTACTTACATAATAGAGTTTGCATGTCTTGAACTTTCAACCACTGGATTGCTTCTTAAAGACTCCTTTCTTCAAGTACCTCCATACAAATGATGATTAAATGGCCTCTTAACCTTCATTTCACAAGTGAAATGGATTTAGCTCATTAAGTCTCTTAAATTTTCTCTTTTAGTCTTTGTTAAATTTTGTTGGCTACCAGTTCCTTGTCAAATACAATGATGTCACTCAGCCACCCACACTTCCCAGCTGCCTCTGTTTCCATCCAGAACAGTAGAATGCATCACCTGATATCAATACTGCCATTCATTCTCAAGAAATGATGGAGGAAAAGGTATTTATCCAAGACTGGCAGCTATCCTAGCTATCCACATTCAAAAGATAAAGGAACTCTTTCTTCATGAGCTTATAGTATAAGGGTCTGGAGAAATCTCTGAACTTCAAGTAGAGACTACTAGTCACACAATAGGGATAGCACAGATGTACAAGTCCTGCCTAGGTAGGCTATGGAAAGTCCATCTCCAGCTGCAGCAGTTGGAATGACCTGCTTTCTTCTAGCCCTCTGGGCTGCAGGTGTCCCCAAGCTCTGGCTTCTTGTTCACTTTGTTGCTCTGTCTTAACCATTTTGGGTTCTTCATCCAGTCATTGAGTAGCCTGCTTGTTTCTCCTATTTAATTATGGCCAAGACTGTGGGACAGTTGAGCCTTTTGACTAACCCTTCTTTGCTGCTTTTTAATTACCTTTTCCAGCTCCAGCTTTTACTACTTTTTTTTGGTCAATGGATCAGCTATTTCATTGATGCTAGTTGGATAGCTGATATTTGAGCCTATTTTATTTATCTGTCCTGCAGATTAATTCTTTCTTACTATTAGCTCAACTTTTGTATTAATAATAATAGTTACTATTACATCAGAGGTCCGAACTCTCTGTTACCTGCTTTACTTCATTTTGTATTCTGTTTCTCTTCACGGTCCTTTGATTTCCTAATTTCTCCTTGCCTTACCCCTGAATCTCCAACTCTAACTAAATCACCAAATGCAATGTAATAAGCACAGGTGGCTGTGCTGCTATAACTTGCAAAAGAAAATGGAAGAGATGAGGGAAAAATACCGTCATTAATCTCTGCTCCTCCATTTCGTACAGCCCTCAACCTCAACTGTTCTGTGATTCTGTGGATCTGTGCTTCTGTTCATGGCACATTCATAGAATCACAGAATGGTTGAGGTTGGAAGGGACCTCTAGTAGATCATCTAGTCGAACCCTCCTGCTCAGGCAGGGACACCTAGAGCACGTGGCACAGGGTGGCATCCAGGCGGGTTTTGCTACAGAAGTCCAGGATAGGAGGTGACTGTGTGTTAAAGGGATATTGAATTGCAGGGAGAATCTGAGCATATTTTGGACCTTTGTGACACAATTCCTGTGTAAAGGGGTTGCAAAGGAGCTGAGCAAGATGATCACTCACTCTCTGGAATGAGATGGAAAGGTCTGTTCATAAATTGGATCGGGGAAGTTTTGTGTAGAGTGGATCCAGCAGTTTCTAAGGAAGTAAATGAAAGATCAGAGTTTTCAAATCCTTTCTCATCTTCTGAAAGCAATAAGTCAAAGTATGATTACAACTTTGTTCCTTGTAATCATTCAGCAGAACACAAGAGCCTTTTACAACCTGTTGCATGTTTTGGGAATGCAGCAGACATATTTGGGTCGTGTATTTTGGAAGGATTGTGAGGACCTTCTTAAGGAAAGCTGCCCTCAACATTGTGATCAAAATAGCCTAACTGGTAGTGTGTTTTCTTCATGTGCCTATGGCCCTCCTCTCCTCATCAGCTTCTCCCTCCAGTGTGCAAGAATAGGAGGAAAGCTGATGACTCCAGATGTGATTTTAAGGATCTAATAAGTTAAATCTTTTAAACAAAAAGATACAGGGAACAGTGTAACTTAAACTATTTGCACAAATGTCAGTGGAAATGTTAGAATGTTGAAAGGAAACTTGGAAGACATGAAAACTAGAAATTAAGAGGGAGGGTGGAGAGATTGGGAGCACAGAGTTGCCTAAAAGCTGTTTCAGTCTTATTTTGATCCAGTGTGTTGTTATTAACAGCCTATCATTTGTTTTTCCATTGGGAAGTACTTCTCAAACCATGACACAACAGGACAAAGCAATCACTTCTCACTGTTCAATGCAAGTCAAGGTCGATTGCTGTATTACCTGTTGTAAAGCAATACTTTTGAAAATAGTTTTTCATTATTTCTTTCTAGATAAAATAGGGATCTCTTTTTCATTTGTGGATATGTGAACAAACAATCAAAAACCCTTAAAACCAGATACAGCATTTATAAGTTTTGTTATCTTGCGCTCATGTAGTCAATAAATGTTTTGATAAGCAAGCAAGGTCTGCAGCTTTCCTGTAAAGGATAAGACATTCTGCCCTCCCACTCTGCGCAGCCTCTGCCTCTGGGGAGGTGATTTTGGACGTGCCGTGGGGAGGAGAGGTCGCTTCCTGGCCAGTACCATACTTCATCTAAACATGGCAGCAGGCACTTTCCAATTGCAGAGTTGGTGACTGCCTGCCCTGTAGGGATCCCCTCACCACAGGGCTGTCTCATGCTCAATTTTATGGAGATTCCAAAATTAGCTTCGTGCTTTAACAAGTCTGGATCTGAGCAGACAGTGGTAAAGGAACAGCGCGCTCTTGGAGGCTGTGTGGATCATAGAGTATCTGCTCTGGTTGTCTTGCTCAGTGAATACCTGGTGAGAAAGAAGTCTTTTGTTACTGTCAGAATGATTACATTGATATCAACATCAATTATTAGACCTGAAAAAGCATGCAAATGAGTGCAGCGTCCTGGCAGTTTTGGCATGGGAAAGCCGAGTTGCATCATGAACAAGTTAATGCTGTGATCTCAGCAGATCAGTCACAGTCGGATTGTGCTCCTGCTGGAGGCTTATGCACATTTCTGGAGATGTGCAGTAATATTCAGGTTCAGCATTATTTTTCATAAGTATAACTGAATTGCAGCTGGCTACTCAACAGATTTTTTTTTTTCAATTCTATTGAAAAGATGTAAAGGTATAAAGTATATAGTATATGCAGACAGAGGAGTGATATTATGTGATACATAATCTATGTAGAATACATAGAATATTGCATTTTACACAGTATGGAATAATGGCTCCAGGGAAACTGTTCTGACCTACTGAGCAAATAAAATGCATTTGCAAAAACATTCAAAGAATATTTTCCCAGCATTATGGGGAAAAATGGACTAATTATTACTAAGTTTGCTGAACTGAATTTTCTGTGTGTATTTCCCAGGGCCACTTACACTACCTGATAGGAAGTCTAATGAATTGTTATCTAACCTTCTAAATCATGTCCCCTTTAACTCTGATGAAATAGAAATATACTAGAAAGTCATAAGCAAGGCTTTCCTTCAGTTTATTTTACTTGCTTAATTGCACAGAAAGTGTTAAGATAGTTAGCACTCACAAAACAAATGGAAGAAACACAAAGAATAAGGGGTATTTTAAAAAGACTTTCAGAGTGCCAGAGCTCTAAACACCAGAGCTCTAAAAACCTGTGAAATGCAGAATTGATGAACAGCATTATTAAGAGGTGAACTATATGATCGATATGTATGACTCGGCTGGCACAACCCCTTTGGTCATTCCAAAATACGCTATGGCTGAAACAACCTATTTTCTTTGTTAGAAAGTTAGAATGAGCCAGGAGAAGAATGGTAATTTTGTGGAATGACCTGGAGTAACTGCGGCAGCAGCTTGCCCACTGCACCGGGTAGGTGTGTGGGCCTTCAGGACAAAACCCTCAGTGAGCCAACTGGGCAGCCAGGATGTCTCTGCTTTCCAGGGGCCTCCTTCCAGCTGTTCATACCACAGGGCTGCTTCCCACCATCTACAGCCTATTCTTCCATGAGATAAGACCAGCATCCTCATCAGCTAATGATGCTCTAGGACATTTGTGCCTGTTTGGTGGCCGTACTCCTCTACCTTTGCTGTAACATTGACATTTTGTTATCCTGGCTTACAAAGACTATGTGATGTATATGACTTCCAGCAAAGCAGAATTCTATACATACACAGTTTCATCATGCTACTGTTACTGTATCCTGTCCTCGACACTCCTTCTGATTCTGATGAAATTCTTTGCATACTTTCTCTTTCACACTATTCAAGTATAGGTCTTGATGAGGGGAGGAGAGATTGAGAGATTTTTTTCTTGCAAGATGTTTTTTATACTCTGCAACATAGGCCTAGTCATTTTTATTATGAATTACCTTGAAAAGGGAGACTTGCAGCCCCGGGGATATTGTCTTTATTTCCAAAGGATTCATTACACACTATACATAGTGTGAATTCCCACTCAGTGGGATTCTCTGTCATGTCCTTTTTCAGGAAATACAAATGGAGGAGAAATTGCTCTCCACACACAGAATCACAGAATGGTTGAGGTTGAAATGGGCCTCTGGAGATCACCTAGTCCAAACGCCCTGCTCAAACAGGGTTACCTAGGGGATGTTGCATTGCATCCGAGCAGGTTTTGCTTGCCTCCAGAGGCAGAGACTTCACAACTTTTCTGGTCAACCTGTTCTTGCTCTGCCACCCTCGCATTAAAGAGTTCCCCCTATTCTGATGGAACTTAACTGTTTTTCAGTTTATGAACATCAGCCATTGACCTGTCATTGAGGAGCACCGAAAGTAGCCTGGCTCTTGATACCTCTTGATACCTTCCCTTCAGATATTTCTATGCGTTGATGAGATTCCCTTTCAGTTTTCTCTTCTCTAGGCTAAACAGTCCCAGCTCTCTCAGCTTCATGTGAGATACGTCAGTCCACTAGTCATTTTCATACCCTTTACTGGTCTGTTTCCAGTCGTTCTATGTCCCTCTTGTACAGATGAATCCGGCACTAGGCACAGAGCTCCAAATGTGGCCTCACTGGGGCTGAGCAGAGGAGGAGAATCACATCCCTTGACGTGCTAGCAACACGCTTCCTGATGTCAGGATACCAATGGTCTTCTTGACCAGAAGGGCACATTGCTGGCTCATGCTCAGCTTGTTGTCCACCGAATCCCCAGGTCCTTCTCTGCAGAGCTACTTTCCAGCAGGGGGAATGAATGTTGGATTAGAGTTGAATGTTGATCTCAGCCTCTACTGGTACAGGGGGTTATTCCACCCCAGGTGCAGAACCCTTGCAAGTTTATTGACTGGTCCCTCCAACTTAATGTGATCTGCAAAGTTGAGAGTGCTTCATCAGCTCTTCCAGGTTATTGTTAGGGATGCAAAATGGGACAAGTTCATATGCAACTTGTGTGTTTCATGGATTTTAAGAAGTTTATTCTGTCTTTCTGGTTATGAAACTCACAAAGCTGTCTCATCACTTTTAAGTTTGACCAGTTGAACAGATTTGATCTAAGGGCACATTTTGGAGTTGATTTCACTGGAAGTGTTGTCTCAGTGAAGGATGGAAGAGTCTCTCCGATATGTAGTTCATAATATCAAGCAGAGTTTCAACAGAGGGACTTCAAGAAAAGATCTGGTTCAGCCGATGCACAAAACCAAGACTTTTGATTTTCATAACTGTATGGTGTGGTCCTGGCAGGGTGAGTTTGGTTTGTAGTTATCACTTGTAAAGAATGAATTCTATTAAAATTGAAAACAAAAATATCTGTGAGAGAATATGAATGTGAATGTGTCTGAAATGTGAATATTATACTCTAAGGATTGCCATTATTTTAAAGCCTTTCAAAAAAAAAAAAAAAAAAAAGCACAGATGTGAAACTTTTCCTGTAAGTGCCCCTTTGAATGCATTGACTCCAGTATTTAGTACGTGGTGTCTAATTAATTTGCTATTAGGGAAGGAACAAGTCACAGAGCAGTGCAATTCCGCTTTCTCATAAGAACCAGAGCCTGGCTTTTAAAAGTAGCAGTAGAGCATTAATAATAATGGGTTTCTGTGCTTAAATAGTATTTCCTTTCCAGTTCCGTATTATCCTTTAAAGAAAACATCCTTTAAGCCTAGACAACAAAAACAATTGTTTTTCATCTCAGGATTCCAGGATTAAAGAAAATAATTTTGTTCTGCTGTTCTACTTTGAGAAACTACTTTCCTGGAATATTTTTTAAGTTAATGGAGATAATATTCTGGGGAAGGTGAACCAGGGAGCTTGCATATTTTGTAAAACTAGACTTCCAAGAGACCAATTAATTTTAACTGGAGTGATGGAAAGGCAGTTCTGTTATTCACCTTTTCAAAGTGTAGAGCATGGCTTGCTTTTACTGAGTAGACTCATCAAATTTACATCACCATTTAATTAAATGCTTGTAGCAATAATTGACCTTATGAGTAAGTCATCTGGCAATAAATAGATTTCATTGTTTCTAAATAGATGTTTACTGGCTCTGAAAAGCTATTTATAGCCTAGTAGCTTTGCCACAAACCTCATGAAAAATTTACTTACATTCATATTCCACTGTAAAACTGACAGCAAACCAGAATGAAATTAAACAATAGAGATTTCAACATATGGACCAAACCAGAAGATGACATAGGGTTCCCTGAAGCTCATTTTGTTTCAGTGACAGATCAATACTAAGATGGGGGTGGTAGGGAAGCATGTTTTATTTAACCTCATTCATTTTTCTGGCTTTTTAACCTGCTTAAATATTTTTGTGCATATCTCAATTTGAGTTAAATAATGTTCAAATAAGAGGCAGGAGGATTTTATTACTTTTGATGAAATACAGTGATAACCCTGAGAAACGAAAATGGATATACATTTCATATCCTCCCTCGGCCAAACCATCGATTTATTACTGTGCTTTTGTTTAAAACCTACGAGCTAAGTTCAGAGGTGATGTGTAAAGTGTGTAATTTATGCTCGGTTAGACACCTTAAGACCTACTTACACTCACTTACTAGAGTATAAGTCAATGAAATGGAGTGTAAATTGATGTGATTTACATGTGGAGGAGTTGGAAGATTGAGGAGGTATTACTTATAGGAGGGAACAGACTTTTTATGAGAACTTTCTAATATTCAGCTGCTTTTCTTGCTACAACTCCATCTCTCTGAGTAAATAGGTTAACGTTCACCTACTCTTGTATCTTCAGTGGGACTCTCTGGGTCAAAGTGACTGATGAGATGTAAGAAGCGTGATAGAACTTGTATGCTGATGCATTGGCATTAAGCTAATAAACAAATAAAGGATCTGGTTCACATCACCCTTTGTCGTCAGCTGCAAAGTTGGCAGTTTTGTAGTTACCTGCATGATTGTAAATTTTATCACCTGAGATGCCTGTTCTGCCTTTTGGCTGGATTTTTTCCAAACAGCGCGCACCGCATGTTCTTCCCTGGTGCCCTGTTCCACAAGCTGGCAGGTAAGAGGCAAGCTCCTTCGTGTTTGCTGTGGGATCAGAACATGCACCTGGCAGCTACCACGTCGCTGTAATTTCACACTCTAACTTACCCTGTGGTAACTTGTTCGTTTGCCAAGTGAGCAGTGTAAAGCCTTGTCAGCTCCCGGAGCTGTACCACTTGAAACATGTTTGTTATAGCAGTACTGGGACGAAAGAAGTTCTTTGAGGATATAAGGATCATCTATCTCCCAATTTCAATATCCATTTGCTTAACAGTATGTGAACCTTGCAGTATACTGGAGCAATACACAAAGACAAGAATAGGCAAGCCTTCATAAGAACTCCTTTTTCATGTTGAATTTTCAATTTTTCGCATGTTGAATTTTCCTTCTTTCCACAAACCTAGTCCAGGAACCAAACTGGTATTTCAGTTTGCATTCAGATCTTAGTTTATACCAAGAAATTTTTCCATCGTAACCAAAAGCTTTTTTTTGAGTAGGTGTTTTAGTCCAACTAATGCTTTCTGTCATAAAAATGTAGTCAAAAATGTAGTCAAAACAATGTTTTATATATATATATTTGTGTTTTTTTCCTGAACAAAATCTGAGAACTTCTGAATTTAGGCCTGTGTTTTTCCCAGGTAGTTACTTTGGGTTTTTTTGGAATAACATACATTAGTATCACCTACCTCATCTTCTGATTTCGTCGTTCAGTAGCAAAGACATGAAGTGAGCAAAAAACTTTACCAATTTGCTAGTTACAGTTAGAATCTGTTCTCAGCCCATTCTCAGCACTATTATCACACTTCACAAATAAACAAATAGTTCATCCTATCTGATTCTATATCAAAATATAAAGCATTATATTTTGAAGAAAACATATTCTTTCTCTTTTTTTTTTTTTTTTTAAAAAAAAAGAGTTACAAAAGAAAATGGAACTAAGTTTAGAAGAAAGAGGAAATAGACCTGCTAGTTTAAAAAGAACATCCTCAAAGAGGGTAAAGAGGGAGGAGTTACTAGGATTAGCTGCTGATGTTCATGTGACCAAATCTTTATTTAAAAGGAAACTGACTCAGCAAAGCTCTAAGTTACAGTGAATATCAGCAAAACAGTGGAGCAGCGGGGCATTAGGAAGAGTTCAGACGTGTTTGTGAAGATGAGGATCCGGCTGGTCGCGCCCATAGGAGCTTTGTCATCGGCTGTGGTTGGAAAGGCCCCTCCTGGAGGGGGATCAGGGCTGATGCATGTGAGATCAGGGCTGAGCCCTTGCTGGTATGACAGCACTGAACTCTGTCACATGCATGGAAATGCTGATTTACTGGCATTACTTCGATACTTGGAAAGCCTGACTATGCCTGTGGGCTCATACACAGATATACTGGAATCAACTGAGTGGAATATAATTATCTGTGATACTTGTGACTGCAGCCCCATAACACGTGACTCCAGTGCCATAGTTCTGCTGACTGTGCCAAGAAAAGCTTTTTTTTTTTTGCCCCTTGTCTTTTTGCATCTTTGCTTTTTATAGAATACTTAAGGGCGCTAAGTCACCAGGTAGTTAAGACTCAGAATTAACATGACAAAAGACAGAAGATAAATCAGGATGTGGATGATGGATTTTTTGAATACATTCAGTAGAGACAGAAATCTACTTTGGCACAGACTAAGGTAGGAGTGAAGGACGGGGATTGAGGCTGTGAATTCTTGTGAGATGAAGCCCAAATAAAGCCTTCCTGTTGTATATCTCCTTTACTACCTAGATTCAGTCATTCTTCCTAGTCTTTCACCTTTTTCACCTCTGTGTGGCTGGCTTTGGATAGCTGGGCAGTTAAATTTGAGGACTACAGAATTCAGCAAACAAAAACTTCTTGCCAGGCCTTTCATCTGCCTGCATTTTTAGTCAGTTTGTTCAACATATTTCAACAAATTCACTATTCTTGGTCTCGGGCACGGGAAGAAAGGTAAGCTTGTATAACTGCCTTTAAACAGTTACCAGTGCTATGTAATTTAAAAACAACATGGTTCCGAGTATACAAATCGATTTTCTGCTTTGTAGGAGCCTTAATAGCCTTTGCATGAGTAAATGAGGCATTTTCTTCAAGCATTACCCTTATATCTAAGCAGTTCTATATACTACTGACCATCTTAAGAATATATTGTGTAAAATACATAACAGCCAAGTTCATCTGCTTGTTCGAGACTTTTTTTTTCTTTTTCTGGTAATGGAATATGTAGCTATGTATGTTAAAATTATTTTATTCTGTACTGAATATGATCCTGTCTTACTTGGAAATAGTTTTGGTAAGACATATTGTTGTCTTCAAGAGCAGCTAGGTATCTAGCAGGATTTCCAAAGGTACTTCATCCTTTTAGATAGTTTTGCATATTTAGGAATCAAATTATTTTATAAAATCTGCTCCCTGAGGTTTATACAGTGACATAATCTCAACTTTTAATCTATGCTCATCTACTGTGATGGGCAGACTGATGTGCAGAGCTTTTGTTTGTCGGGCTGGTGTTTGGGGTCAAGAAAAGTGCGCCTTCAGTGGTTCACGCAGCCGCACTGAAGTCAAGGACTCACATTCTGCTGTGATTTAGTGATTGTGTCTTCACTGAAGTAGGAGGAGGTGCTT
Source organism: Eudromia elegans (assembly GCA_003342815.1). Lineage (NCBI taxonomy): Eukaryota > Metazoa > Chordata > Aves > Tinamiformes > Tinamidae > Eudromia > Eudromia elegans. The sequence continues at coordinate 9,681,240 of PTEX01000006.1, forward strand.
CAGATTGACAAAAGTGTGAAATGAGAACAGAATCCTTCCCTAACGTGCATCACTGTGAATTTTAACACCATGCATATGTCTAAAATCTAAAGCAATTTGTATCTATATTTGGCTTTGGAAGCAATATGACATTTGAGTGAGCAGTTTTCTCAAAAGAGAATTAAAAATAGAGCATAAAGGTGTCTAATGCAGAGTAAAATCAGATGTAAATGACGTATGAGTGAATCAGTAGAAAACTGAGGCTATGACCTCTTTGATTGATTCGTGAGTAGTTTGTGTCCTCTTGATCTTTTTATTAAGCATGGTTATTCCTGATTTTATGATCCTACCTGCATTGAAAACAGCACAGTCCCTGATCACTGACAGGTCTCTGATGAGTCAAGTTTATGCTGCTGTGCTCTTCAAACAAATTCCCATTTGATGTTGCAGAATGAGAAATAGCAATCCACAGCAATAACATTAATGCTACACCTCACCACCTCTATTTCAGCTTCAGCTATAAAGATAGCTGTTGGTATTATTACAGAGAGAAATATGTTGCAGTAATGACATGGTGAATGTCTACATCAAAGTCACAGCAAGCCAGGAAGAGAAGCCTTTCCAAGACCTGATCTAATCAGCAAGGCGTGATCAACTCTACCCACACAAAAGGAGAGTTCACGAACATTTCTTGGGCTGGAAATCCTCATTAAAATCTTTAATGGATGGCAGGAAGTCTTCGTGTTTTGGTGGAAATGAAGCAGTCAATGGATTTGTCATATTCAGAGTCTCCCCTTCCCCATTTTCTTCCCATGTAAGATTTTGACAGTTGTATTTTGTGCTTGGCCACATGCCATTCGTAATCCTGTTGAAACTTCCGTTTCATATCACTCATATGTCAAACAACAAAGGAAGACCAGGTTCAGTTAAAGAGAAGAGCATAGTTCCCCGATATTTTCCCAGAGTGCTCTCCAGCTCCTTTTCCCCTTTCACCTATAATATCTGCTTGAAAGATGTGACATGGTACTTAGGAAAGACACATGTTCTGTATGCATTAACCAAGCCCGTTAAAATCTCTGTGGAGTATTTTTCACTTTGCCGTGCAGGAGAGCAATTTTTCATTGTTTAGAGTGCTCCATCTGCATTGTTTTATTGAAAACAAGAAAGAAGCGATGAAGCTCCATCAAAGCACTTTTGGCAAATGATCACAGGCGTAAATGGAACCGTAGACAAATCGCTCCATTCAAGGCAGTCACCTGCTTCCTGCTAGGGCTCTGGCTTTACAGCAAGCAGAGAATGCTGATGCTTGACCTTTCCTCAGTGAAGAGTAGCTGCTCTTTAGCTAAGTTCTCTGCTGCATACAACTGACCCTGAGCAGTCCAGTGTTATTTCAGAGCTGAATCTAACTTAGACTTGGGCTGTGCTTTGAATGGGGTTTGGATTAAGGACCTCTCGATGTCATTTCTATGCTAAATAACTCCACGATTCCAGAGCAGTATTTTGTTTTTCTTCTGTTCAGTTTGTGAGAGTTAGAGTTGAATTATGGAGCTCTTTATTACCATGAGGAAAAAAATAACTGTAGTCTTTAGGATACTTAAGCTAATCAATAAACTGCATCCCCTGGAAAGACTGAGCCGGCCAATATAAAGAGGTGACACCCAATTTGTAAAACTCAGACCAGTAAATTAAATTAGATCTTGAGCCATGGTTCAGAGGCCTCAGAATCAGAAGAGAGGAAAGCAGAGCCTGCGGGTTGACATAGCCTTGTGTCTCAGCAGTTCTGGATTATCCACAGCACAGGCTCTGGCCTCATACAGCTCTGTGTGGAAATGCGCCAACCCACCCGTTTGGTGCTTGGCGCTGTGTTTCCAGAGTGTCTTGGACCAAGGTGTTCTGGGAAGTTTCTCGCTACCTCCCTAAATGCTTAGATGTGGAGACTTAAACAGGATAAAGTGAAGGACAGCAGTTGCCATCTTTCATTTTCTGCTTTGGAATTAAACTGATTATGACCTCTTGGTGTTTTATGATGTTCTTGAAAAAGGTGAAAAAGCAATATGAAGCTCTCCTCCTAAGGACTCTGCTGTGAGAAGGTGTGCGTTGTGGTGGGAACAGCTGCACTAAAAGCCTCATTTCTGCGCGGTGGAGCTGGTGGGAAGTAGCTTTGAGATGGGGAGACGAAAAGCGTGGGAGCAGCTCGCAGCAATGGCTTTTCCAGCACTATTTTGAAAGCCACATTGCACTGGCCTTTTTGCCAATACATATATCTAGGAAAAACTGAGAAGTAATGCACAAGTTCTAGGACAAAGTTAGAAATATATTTATAAATATATTTGCTAGTATTACTCCATAAAAGCTTTGCAAATTAAATATTTAAGGCTAACAACATGTTTATAATACTTTGATTATCTCTGTGCCCATTTTATTTCAGATGTAATTTTTGCCTTCTGAGTAAGTTTATTTACCTGGTAAGTACTCTATGGCTGTGAACTCTAATTTATCTTTTGACAAGGTGTCTTTGAGCAACAGTTAACATCACTGCATGTGGTAATTATGAACTAAGCAATATCAGGCTTGGATTTGGATACAATTAAGAAGGGGATCATAGTTGTAAAATACATGAACTGTAGATAGATGGAAATAGAAGAAATATCCAGAGAATCATCTCTACAGGGTCTTATTTTGTACCTATGTGGAAACAGATAGAATCTACGTTACTTTTACACAAGGCTTGGGAATTAATCATTCTGCTTATCTACACACCCCTAGCTCAACCATGAAAAACCAAAAGAGAGGAAAATTGCTTAAATACCTTAGAGGATATTGCTGTAAGACACTAATGATGCTCCTTTTGGCACAAAGGCATAGATAAAAGGAAATACAGAGACAGACAACAAATTTCAGTCTGTTACTGGCCTCAGCAGAGAGAAATACCTATATAAAATACTTATATAAATCATTTTACCTTCAATTTTACTGTATCTTAAATAGTTCTAATTAGCCTTACTTATCTGAAATGGTGCTTTAATGGTGATTATCCCTATGTATTGTACTAACATGCATTCATAATTAGGTCAGATGTAACTAATACCACTGTAATTTCACAATTGTGAATACAAAAATGTGGCGAATTATGCTTCAAAAAATTCCAGGAGAGCTAGTTTTTATGGTTATTCTACAGCTTCTGAAAGTTATCTGCTCTTCACTGTGTTCACTCGTTATTGTAACACGTGAATTTCACAGGAAAATCCCTATTGTTGAGAGAGAAGATGAAAGAATCTCAGGCTACAAATTTCTTCTGAACTAAGAAGATTTGACCCACTTGCAACTCAGGTCAGTTGTCCTTATTTGCATTACTGGAGCAGTGGGTGAAAACTGTCCTGATTCCACACGGACAACCTTATTCTTAAGTGAATATAGTTGAAAGTCAGGATTAATCTGTTTGAAATGAAAGCTAGTATAAAACTGGTTGGATAGCAGCATAAGGCTCCCAGCATTTTACAGCGTAATTCATTTTGGATTATTGACTTTAATGACAACAAGAGCCAGATGAGGTCTTTTGTATCTTATTATGGGAAATTCTGCATAATCATAATCCATATTTGAAGAAAGGTGTGTTCATTCATCTTCATTTTGCCCTTTCTTACTTTAATTCTGTTGCAAGCCTGGAAGAAAAAAATATGATAGTATAAGAACCTGCTGAAATAAGGTCTGGGGAGGAAATTTCCTGCAAAGTGTCTAATAGCTCTATCCCTGGTAGGAGACATTTAACACTTTGGTGTGCTGGGCATGTGAGATTGAAACAAGAGGTTCAGTCATTGGATACTAATGAGAATTCATGACTGATTTTTAGCCTGAATATCAAGGCTCTAAGTACAGACTAGAACCTGATTGACTTGGTAAATTAAGGCACCCCAGCTACCCCTTCATAGCTTTCTGCATAGCCTTGCTAGTAATTTACAGGCGTGTAATCTTCTGGGTGCTGCATATCATTGTGGAAGGAATGTAAAATCTGCCCAGTTAACCAGCAAGTGTGAAGTGTTCTGCTGCGGTGTTCCAGTTTCCCCTGCTTCCTATTTCCAGCATCCAGATTTACAGCCTTCCTTGACAAAGCTATCAAGCTTCTTTTCTCCTAAGAAAATGAAATTCTACATATCACATTTCCTTTAAGGATGGGGTTTATAAATAACATCACATTTCTTCTTACATAAGTAGTACTCTGGGAGTGACTTTGTTCTGTGCTCTTTGATACTGCATTTTGGCCTCACTGAGTTGCCTTTGAATTTGTGAGATTTCAATGAGAAGAGATTCAGGTCTGTCATGCTGATGATTTGCATGAGCAGGTCTTCATTCCACACGCTACACCGTGCTTTAGCTTTTGATGGGAAAATAGATTTCACTCTATTTATTTGACCTGGTTTATTGCTTTTTTTGTTCCAGTTTCATATGGAAAAACCACAGATAGCAGAATATACGTGTTTGCTTACAGTGTCATTTTTAGTAAATCAAGTAGAAAAATCTTCTGTAATCAGTTTTAATCAGTTAACCTTTAACTTAATAATACTTTTGATAAATTGATTGCATAGTGTAAGTTATCAAACCTGAACATTAAAGACTTCAATTTTGACACTGCATGAATGAATCATAGAGACACAAAAGGACAAATTTACAATTATCTCTCTGTAATAAGGAAAAAAAAATTAATAACAGTTCCAAGACCTGCGTTAATGATTGAATACAGAAGGAAGTTAAAAAAATTAGCTGTTCTGTGACTGGCACCCTTGGAAAGTATGGCACCTTTAGGAAAGTCTTCTTTATATTTATTCTTTTTTTGTCTTTTCTTAATTTAACTTCATTTCCTGGTTACCTTCCTGGCTCTCCTTCTCCTGCTGGAATCATTCAGCATTGAGTATATGAATACCATCCTTTTTTCAGGCTTTTGAGTTGTGAGGTATCCATTGGGAGCAAACCTTCCTAGTGTGCTCAGAAGGTTAGTATGAAACTGCTGAGGTTAGCAGTGTCATATGTTCTTGTGAGCCAAAAGTGGCTGATCGTGAAGTGGTGGCAGCCAAACTTCTACAATAGGAGGAAACGCTGAAGAAACTTTTATTAGATAGTGAATTGAAAGATTATTTTGCTTTCTGACTTATAAAACAAGGCTCCTTTCAAAGTTCTTTGCAAACATTAGGTCTGGTTCTTTCTATCACTTACACGGTGTCAAGAGGCCTTACAGAGGCTGTAAATATAATTATTTGAACTTTATGATCCTTTGTGTTGCTAGAACATCCTGCTGAAGCTTTAGTGTAAATAAAAATTAAGAGCCAGCTTGTGACATGAGTCCTGCATTCCCCTAATGCAGAAGAGGAGGCAGAAAGCTCCGCAGAGCAAGCCTGGCTGCAGAAGGGACTGCCTCCCCGGGCATCGAGCAGGCCTTCTCTTCCGCAGGTGTGTGCCTCTGTGCACACAGGCATGCCAGCCTTTTCTGGCCCTTTTGGGGGGCCAGCAAGTACAGAAGCACAAGTAAGCAAAAACCTATATCGGGGGATGATAGGAAGGCAAATATATCAGGCGCATGGGTTGGAGAAAGAGTGCAAGTGGGCCAGTTGTAATTTCGTGGCAAGCTTAGTGAGGACAGCTGAAGTCGCTGATAATCTCAAAGGGAATACTGCAATAACAGGAATCTACAATGATTTCAGCTTATACTAATATGCTAAAACAAATAGGCACAGCACCCCACTTCAGTTTGCCTAAAATGAGCTCCATCATCTCTGCTGCAGAGGTCATAATAATTATAATAATCAGGTGAGCAGGCCAGTGAGTATAGTGAGCATTTGCCCCGGTTGCCGTCCCTATTATCCCACACCACCAAATGTGAGCAAACGTCATGAGATCGTGAGAAAAAAATGCCTCTCCTCTCCCACTGCACACCCTCATAATAGCCAGGCAAAACATGGCTTTCACAAGCACCTTCTCTGATAAAGATAATTGTAGAGTATTTGCAGTTGGTAAGTGGAAAGCTCAAAGGTGAAATGGTATTTTCCGGGCCAGAAACAGAGTCAGTGTCCACGTTTGGAGTGGAGCGCAGGTCTGGTATCCTGTGCTCCCCCTGTTAAAATCACAGAGCTGATCAGTGGTGATGAATGTGCTGTGGAATTTGCTTTGCAAAACAAATATTTAACTTTCTACAGATTTTGAAGACCTGATAAAACTCTCAAGTGTCATCTAACCAATTTCCTTTTCTTTTTAATCAAATAATCCTTTTTGTTTTTTTCTTTCACCCAAAGGCATGGTTCAAATAAAATTGGAAAGGCTATTTATGATGATCTTCAAATAGCATTCATTTGAATAGCCGTTACAGATTCATGGAGATCAGAACAAGACTTTGAAAGAAATATTCTCATAAAAACCCCCCTGTTTATTTCAAAAATAAGAATTGTATTTACTATTAGTGCAGAGGGCCGATGCTTCCTCCTTGTTTTCAGGTGTGGAGACGTGAGCCAACACCCAATCTGAGGGCCCCATAAGAACGCATGACGTGAGCAGCCTCGGTGCTGCTCCGGGGCACACGGGCTTGTGGTGGAAATTCCACTGCAGGGAAGGGCAAATCTGGAGCCAAACAGGTACTCGAGAAAGCCGGATAGGGAGATAGAGAGCTCCTTCCTCAGCATGGGAATGCCTGCGTGAGCTAATAATTCACCTGGCTCCCATCTCCAAAACAGGAGATTGAAGATCACAGAAACATTCAGCATGTGACAGGGCTTTTCTTTTCTTAAGAAGGGAAGGCTTTCCTGTGTTCAGGTGGAAAAGCAAAGATAGCACAAAAGCAAAAGATGTATCCAAATATTAATTTGATAGGGAAAAAAGTGGTCTGAAAATGCAGTCTGAAGGAGGGCTTCTGTGCAGGGAAGCTTATGCAGTTGTTTTTCAACTGATGGCCTGAAATTAGTGACAGACATTACCTACATCATTTGCCATGCTTATTCACATGCATCACACTAAATCTACAGCAAGATTCCAATTTGCCAAAATATTTTTTTAGTTTAAGATCTTACGGGTTCAAATGTGAAATCTTTTATGTCAAACTCTATTCTTTCTTTACTCTGTATGAGGAGCAAAGGAGATTTTTTTAAAATGCATTAAACTTAATTTAACCAGCTTTGATATAAAAACATGCTTAAAAAGCAATTTAGCATCAAGAATTATTTGGAAAGGTGCCAAATATGAAATGGAAAACCTCACTATGTTACAATATGTGTTTTATTGATGGAGTTCCCACAGCTCAATATTACAGGTAATCCTGGTCCTGCTGTCCTAAAATGGGATGTAACAAAACAAGAAAAGATGCAGAGGAAGAAGAGAAGACTGATTAAAAAAAAGTGATGGCTTCTATAGAGAATGTACAAATAGATTAGGACTAGATGTCCTAAGGGGAAATTTACAGAGCTCTAAAGAAAAATTACGTGCCTGGAGAAGGCATGATTCTGTGCATTGACTATTCACCACTTCTCTGAATACAGAAAGTAAGGGAAATCAAATTATTTTTTCATGTGCAGTATTCAAACCAAACAAAATTATTGTTTCTGCACACAACAAAGTATTAATTGGCACAACTTTTTGCTACAATATGCCAAAAATTTATGTAAATTAAAAAATCAATAAGCAAATTCGAATAAATCTATCAAAATGTAAGAAATGTGAGGTAAAAAAACATTATTTGGGAAGATCTTGACCTTCGGATTAGAGGCCTATGCAAGGACAACATCCCTTTAATAAATCTGCTCTCCTTCTGTACTGTTCCCTAGTATCTCCCCTGGTCAGCATTGCAGACAAGAAACAGGGCTATTTGCATCTTTAATTCTACACACTTAAGCTACGCTTTTTTGGAAAAAAGAAAAGAAACCTATTTTAGCAAAACAAAATATTTTGATTGTCATTGTCATAAAAGTCTTTTCCAGGTGGTTTTCTTCAAGTTTTATCTAATTATTATGGGTCAGAATAAAAAAGTAACTTGAAAAGGCAAGTACTTGTTATTTACAAGACAGAAAATCTATTTTCCTCCCACATTTATTCATATCTATTTCCTGTCATTACAGGTGCAAACATACTGCTAGGAAGTGTGCTTAAACATATAATTACATTAAAGATACAGCTAGTGAGCTGGCAAAACAGACAGAATCACGTTACACAGGAGTAAAGCTTATTTTACACTGGACTACATTTACAATGACACTTTCATAATTATTATTTGCGCAGATGTATGGAGGAGATTAAATATTGCCTATCGTTTTTCCGGTGGATTTTCTTGGAACTAGTTTGTTTTGCTATTTTCCTTGGTTAATTTGCCTGACAATCACCATTTAATCTTAAAAGAGCTATATTTTAATGAAACAAAACAAGTTCAATTTTTATTACACTCTGCCTGAATTCTACTGCTCTTGCTTTGCAGTTTAACTACACCACCTCTTTCACATTCTTACTAAGCACACGTCTGCCTCTTCCAATGGTCATTACAGAACTACATGATCTGTGTGAGTAGGGGACACTTCATCCTGACAGAATGTACCCAAAAAGAACTGAATGAGAAAAAAAAGAAAAGAAACCCTCAAAAAATAGCAACCAATCTGGCAATATCTCCCCTGAATATAGTATACTAGTTAGGGAAATTAGCTTTCACATTATGACACTAAGAAGGTTTTAATTAGTATTTATCAGAGTTATACTCCTGTTTCTACTTTTAATCTAAGGAATCCTGAGGTTGTATAGAAAGCAGTAGGCTTCTAGGGAGAGGCAATGCTTCTTTGTTAAACTAACAGATGTAGCTGGAAAAACTAAACAAGCTTTTACTCACAAAAAAAGTGAGTCTGAAAAAGACAACTTTGTCTTTCATGCCAGAAAACCAGCCTGACTTTTTCAACTATATCAATTGTTTTAATGAAAAATACTTCCTCTTCCTACAAAACTTGCTTTTCTCATAGCCTTAAGCAATCATGTCTGTGACAACACTACTGATATAAAGAGATCTTGAAAGACTGGCAGACTGAAAGGGGACTTAGGAAGAGGTCAGAGCAACTACTATTTGTTTAGGAATAGATATCCTTCTGTAGCTGGTATGGAGAGGAAATGATGACCTAGCGAAGTCAGAACTGGATGTGCTTGCTCCAAAGGGCTGAGAGAGCAGAGGTGAAACACGTGCCACGCCGCGCGGTCGTGCGTGCCGGGGAAATCCACGGCACCGTGGGAGTGAGGCATAGCTGTGGTTAGTCGAACTGGTACAGATTATGTCTGAGTATGTTTGAGTTTGCTCAGGGCTTGAGATAAGAGAGGACTTTGAATCTTTATAAAATCCCTTAAGAAACCAGACACCTGGTGCAAACAGATGACTTAAGCAACAGTGGTCAATAATTTAGAAGTTTATCTCTCTTCTGTAAAATTCAGTGGGTGTTTTAAAGTTTGATTTTCTCAAAATCAGCATCAGGCTTTTTGCTTCTAAATTAAATTTTAATTAATGTACAAACTGGACCTCATTAAATTGTTGCCATTGTAGTGGGTGTCACAAAGCCAGCACCACTTTTTCCTTTTGCAGATGGCTCAGTTCGGCGTCTCCTCATCCTCCAAGCTCCTTGAGGTACATAGCACCATCCACAGCCCCCTCAAAGGAGCAGAAAGGCTGTCAACTTAAATCCCAGATAGCACCAAAAGATATCAGAGGTCATGTGATCGTTATTGATCCATTTTGCAAGATCAAACCAAGGGAGAAGTTGAGAAATATTCTTTAAGAGCTTAAGTATAATATTTTGTTGGTTATTATGAGCTTTGGAACCCACAAAGCTTTGGAACCCACGAAGGCTACTTTGTTTTCATGGGTTCTCCATGAACTCATATGCGTGTAAGAAACCCCTGAACTGCAGCCTAAGGTTGAAGTTTGAATGTCCTCTCCTGAAGTTTCCAATTTTGCATAGAGTTGTTTGGCTTGAGAGTGTTAATATGACCTTCCTTCCTTCCTTCCTTCCTTCCTTCCTTCCTCCCTCCCTCCCTCCCTCCCTCCCTCCCTCCCTCCCTCCCTCCCTCCCTTTTCATTAAGGGACGCTTGAAATTTCAGTAAATTTGCCAATCTGCTATGGCTGGCCATTGCTGCAGGAGGTCAGGCACCCTGAAGTTTTGTGAAGTGACTGACAGAACCAGTTAGAATCTACCAGTCTTTTATTTGTTCTCGTCACTTATGGACTTCCTTTTAAATATAACTGGAATGATTTCTATTACACAGAGAACATCCAGCATTAAAATGTTAGGCAAATGCCTATTCCTACAGCAAAACACCAAAATCTCCATTTATGTTTCCGGTATGGAAAATTACAATACCGTTATAAAGAGAGAAGACTATAAAAACAATAGTAGCCACTGTGCCTTTCAATTCCAGAATGTCTCTGCTACATATGAATGGTTAGAGAAATATGTCTGTACGTCTAATAGGTAATGCATGTCATTAACATATACTTAAGCCTGTATGTATTGCATGTTCTTACAGATGAAAATACAGAGTATTATGCATGCAAATGCAAATATAAATACATACATAGCCATAAGCCTACAAGAAGATCTCTGAGGTCAAAGAAAATGATTTTGGTGTTTTCAGCAGGTCTGCCATTATTTCCAAAGTATCCATACTTAAGGTGTGTACTTCAGCTATAGTAGTAGATAAAAGTATTTACAGCAAAATGCATCATTCTTAATGTACGGCTATATTATTTTCACAGGCAAATCTAAATGGGCTTGTTTTTTTTCAGTAAGATTAATTAAAAAAAAAAAAGAGCTTTTTTTGCCTCTTTGCGTAAGTTTACCAAAGAGTTTGGTGGCTCATAAACGCTTTCAATTTAGTAAAGATGCTGTTTTCAATTTGAAAAATCAGTAATTTGGAGCAATCATGTTTATATGTTAAAATGAACAGAATAAGCAGAGGAAAATGCTTCTTTTCTAATACTGAGATTGTTTTAGATTGAACACATTTTGTTGTTGACGTTCGATTTTTTTTTTACTGGTTGAAGTCCAGATTTGACTCTGGAGGCATATTTTGTTTCCGGTTTGAATTTCTTTTTGTTTTAATGTAACTGTCAAGTCATGAAAAAGTAAGATCGTATGAATGACAGTTTTAAATAGAGAAATATTTTATAATGGCCGTTAAATCTCATTTGTCTTCGTTTTAAAGAAGAATATCTTATTTCACATTTGCAAAGTCACTAGCAACCAATTTTGTATCTGATTTGCTTTATTGTTAAGGATGAGCTGAAGAAAGGAATTCGCTAGTGCTTTCAGGGGGATAGTGTGTCCCCATGTTTCACACACTGTCAGGGATACTAGTTCTAAAGAGCAATTTGAAATAGATCTTTTCTTCTAGTTGTCAGTTTCATCTCTTTTCTAAACGATCTGCCAAAGGGCAGGCTTAAATCTGAATTCTGTGGATATTCAGAATTAATCTCTCAAAAGAGTTAAGTAATAGACCTGGTCAGAGAAATCCCAAAGTGTAAGGGAAGGGACAAACAGAGGCTACACATCCAAGTGAGTATTCCCAGCCAAAGGCCCTGGGCCCGAGCTCCTCAAGAGCTCAGGTGACTTTACAGGTGCCGTCCTGACCATCGTTGGCTCATTCTGTGCTTGGGACTGCTGAGCTTGGGGAGGCCGAGTGCCTTCTGCTTCCCCCGCTGCCGGCTCAGAAGGCTGCTCGGGAAGGTCCAGCTCCCTTAATTCAAGCTGTGGGGCACCTGTCCGTTCTGGGCTCTGGCCTTTAGTGTAAATACAGCTGTAGCTTAAGATGAGGCTATTTGGGCAAGTGCATTCAAGCACAGAGGTTTTCAGCAAATATCATCTCTTGTTCAGATAACATAGTGTTCTGTTTTGCAGTGCAACTACGTGGTGAATTTTAATTACTTGGCAAATTTGAAGATGAAAAATTTTCTGGCTTGTTTTTCAAAGTTTTGTACGTCTGGAGTTTCTGTTAGCTTCAATGCTTAAAAAGCTTTTCATGCTATGTATTCCTTATCATTAGGACATTTATGCTGTTCACGTAGCCTTGCTGTGCTTTTTGCTTTGTTCAGTTTTGTTTCCCATAGAAGTATAGACTTTCTTCCTTTAAGGAAATAATGTGTGTTTTGTGGATGCACACAGCCCACTATTTCCACTGGTGGCTAATTCTGACAATGTATTTGAGCTTTTTATTTTTTTTTCTCTGAAATGTTACATGTAAATAGTTGCCATCATCAGGAAGAAGATTTCAGGGCTAGCTGTTTAAATGTATTTACTTTTTCTAGGCCAGTTGTATAATGAAAACATGGTTAATTATTTCCAGCTTCTTGAGTGGTGTACAGTGTAATTAACAATGATGTGTATTTCCCAGCTAATTAGGAAAAACTGCAGCACCAAGGTAATTGGACACAGTAGTACCTCTGAAGAGCAATAAAACAAGTTTATCACTTCCTGTGACTGCCATAAATGTAGAATGAATACTGCCTGTAGAATAAAATTAAGAAAGTTGTAAAGATGATCTTCATAGAAAGATTAATTCCCAACTGTCAGTTCATTTCAGAATCAGGTGTGCCTTTTCTTCATTATTTCATCATTTCTTTTTTTTCATTTCAAGCATATCTGTCTACCAGCGTAGTAGACCTCACATCTCAGAAGTTCCTATGCCTCTATTTCTACTCAAGTAGTGATAATCTGGGACTCTCATGAATCCACTGTTGCAAAGTTTCAGGATTTTATGACATAGTGTATTGATATTTACTGTTTTTCTTTAAAAAAGCCCTAGCTTCTAGAGTTATGTTAATATTTTTCACTTTCAGCTTTATTGGGGAGAAAACATATCTGTAGAAGAAGTCTGAAAATGGATCCTGGCATGTGCTAAAAGATAAAAAAGAAACTAGGCAAACGAAAAATACAAGGTGCATCCGTCATGATGATGATCATCTGAAGAATTTAGGGTTTGTTTCATCATCTTGGTGAAATCATCCGCCAGATCCTGCTTTCTCACTGCCTGCAGTTTAGAAGTTCAGTATCCTGTACCCCACTACCTCGGTGTGTGAGAAAGTCCGGGTAGTTTTCCTTGGATTTTACCATTTTTTTCTTCTAGTTGTTTGGCAATCTCATCTCCCAAAAACAAACAAACGAACAAAAATAAGTGAAGAGCTCTTCCCCAACAGACATAAGTGTTTCTATCATGCTACATTTCATATTGCTCTTTCCTCATATTTATTAATTCAGGCTTTAAACGGTCATTTTCCTCGTTTTGAATAGAAAGGCAGTTTTGCCTGAATTAATTTCTTGAAGGTTTGTATTTACATTTCTTTCAATATACAGAATACATGTTTGCCTCTGGTTCTATGAAGTATTTCAAGGGCTGCTCTCTGTAAATAATAAATAAAAAATCTCTACATAGCCAAGTCAGGAAGACATAAAATGAGTGTAAGGCTGGAGAAAAGGTGCTCTTTTAACTGTGCTTCTACAGTGTCTTCCTGTTAGTATGTGCAAATCCTCAAAGTAGTTAATCACTACAAATGCAATTTTACCTTTCCCTCTTCATTCCCAACCAAAAATGAGTTGTTACTCCTCATGGAAGATGTTCTCAGACAGCTCTGGCAGTCCCAGTGCAGATCCAGGGGACTGTGGTGGGCTTCATCTCTCCTCCCGTTCAGTCAGCAGGGATCTGATACCCCATGATAGTTTTCCATGAAGAGATTATGTTATGAACCCTTATTCCTTAAAGCCAAAATGATCATTGTATTTGTGTGCTGTGGTAGTACTGTCTTATCTGATCTTGTATTTGAATGGAGTGTTTGGAGTTGAAAGAATGTCTAAATCCAAATACAGCTGAGAAGTTCTTCAAAACCTTAGCATCCCTGATAATATTGATGATATTTACAGTATAATCCTGGGAAACTGTCTCAGGATTCTAAATTCTGCCATTCTGAGGCAGTCGTGTCACATGTGACAGTGACGGCCTTGGGATATTAGGCCGTTAGAAATGGCCTGATCTGTGGTGAAATGAGTTCACATTTAAGGAAGTGCAGTTCTGTGAGCCTTAACTACGGTTAAATTGTAGCCCAAGAATTCTCAGAAATGCTCAGGCATGAGATGAGACTGTAAGTTGCTCATGTCCTGGCAGCGATACCATTTCCATGCTGTTATTACCAATAAAACTGTACCTGCAGGGAATTAATTGTTCAAAAAGACCCTGACTATCGAAAAAGCTACTGTGAGTGCAATTGTTCACTGTAAATGGAGAAAGATTAAAAGCGTTACAAAAGAGATATTTTGCCCACACATCCCATTTCATCTGCACCTGCACAGATTACATATGAAATGTTATGACATTTTTGGACTTTCTTTAAAATATCTCACAGATAACAAAGGAGACACTTAATTCTTCTGACTTCAATCCACAGCTGTTTAAATAAATTAGGCTTTAGGGAGATGACCCACAGGACTACTTGCATTTGAGCTTTTCTTTCTCAAAGGAATGAATTTGTATTTTCCTTTTAATTTCCCTAAGAAGGGTTGTAGGCTTCATGTCCTCCCCACAAAGGTTGAGCAGCGCTGAGTTTTCTCAATGCTTTCCATGCCCACTGCACCAAAAGAACAGTGACGGTATTATATAGCATTTAGTATTATATAACATTTAGTGTCAGGGTCCTGAGTGCACTCAGACCTTAATGGCCTCAACAACCTCACTGAGGCCAGGGCCTTCAGTCCTTTTCTGAGCTAACTCGTCTCCAGTCATGTTTCTGCTCCTGCTTGGCTCACCATTCCTTTGGGAGCAGCTGGCCCTCCTTGTGCCCTGATTAAGAGTCCATATAGGCTCATTTGCAGGCTAATGATTGTTCCCACACTTGGTGCTTCAGAAGATGGTGGTTCTGAAGGTTTTAGTGTAAGTTCTCACTGACCTGTGTTTAGTACATCAGTTTTGTCTGAATATAAGAGTAGACTCTCTTAGGTAATTAGTGAACTCACTGATGACTTAAAATGCAATTGCCTGATTTTCTAAGACAGTGAACACATGCTGGTTTTGTTTATTTCAGAGGCAGATTTGGTGTTTGGGACTTCTACAAGTCAACCAGCTACATGTTGAGAGCTTAGTCCACGTCTTGGGGTAAGTTCTAATAGCTCTGGCTTTTTTGATTGGAAATGGCATGCAGGCTGTTCTGCACCTTTCTGTGTGAAATAGCACAGTGTTATCAGACTCTTCTACCTTGCTCCATTCTTAAGGAGAAGAAATAAATGATGAAGTAGTACCTGCATTGGCTCTATGCTGTCTAGGGAAAGAACACCTTTACTTGATGTGCAAGAGATTGTCTTCTATTTATGCCTTCATAGCGGTGCAAAGAGACAGAGTAAATATGTAATTCTCAGGAGAGGTTAAATTTTCTGACGAAAGTGACTAAACTGTGTCTAATTCTGACATTGGGTCTAAGTTTCTACTGATACTGAGAGTTCAAACTGGTATATTGCATGCCAATGCATATAGAGATAGCAAATGAATTTAATAAGCTCTTTACACATTTATATGATAGAATATAATGGAGATTAACGATTTGTATAAACTTGACACATTTGTTTGAAGTGAAACACACTTTGCCAGTCCCATATAACTGTGAAAAGCATTTGATGAACGCATAACAGGCTTAGATTAAAAGGACACTAGCAGTTCTTCTAATGAGGACAAAAAGAAAATAAGAAAAGTGTTTTTTGAAACGTTTATGTGAGGTGCATGGTTCAAAAATACCAGCATGCACTTATTTTTCATGTCACAAAACATCCTATACATGTGGAAGAAGAAATAGCTCAGGTTTTGATAATTCACAGTGAAATGTTTGTTCAGATTGGAACTGTATTTCATGTAATAGTCTTTAATCTCCAAGTTGCCTTCTCTCCCTCAGTCCCTGCTAGCAATACTTGCAAAACACCATCCTTTGATAGCAACATAGCAGTGTTTGTGCATTGGCCTAGTTCTCAGTGAAGGTTTTTACTAGGATTGTCTCTTTAAAAACGTAAATTCTTCCTGTGCCTAAGAACTTTCCTTTTAATTATTTCAGAAAAATAAAGATTTCTCTTCATACAAAGCAGGAATTATTTTTCCTTTAAACAGTGATTTACATGTCATGGAGCCGTAGTAGGAACATGTAGATGTGACATTATGCTACTGCAGTGCTTTTCAGTGAAGCATAAACAAACATAAAATATCCTTATGGCTTGATTTTCTTTTCTGTTGTTGACTATACCTGAAAAAATGTTGGGATTCCAGTAGCTGCTGCCACACTGAGGCACGGAGGATACCAATATATATCTCATATTTTATTAGCTCGTACCACCATCTCCCTAACTAAGTTTGGTTTATTTTGAGTTGGTTGTAGGTAAGGAAAAGGTGACAGCCCCTACCATGTGTTCCTGGGACTTTAAGGACATACAGATAGGAGGAGTGCACACAGCTGCTGAATTTAAGAAATTATGGCTGGCATGCATGTGATGAAGGGCTGGAGTAGTAAGGCAGTTTTAATTCTTTTTCACTCCTCCATTTACTTTGTTTATCACACTCTCTGCCTTCCTAAACTGTCCTTAGTTCTGCTTATTCTTTCTTCTTACAAAGGACTTTCTATTGAAGGGGCAAGGGTTGAGAAAACTGATGTTAGCATTTATAATGCAGTGTTGTTACCTTATCTTACACAGGGTAAGATAAACTTCTGACAAAGCCTGTTGGAGACTAGAAAGAAAAAACTGTGTGACACTTTTAGTGAACACTGAAATGAAGAGGACTTTTAACAGTTAAGCAACTTCCTGAAAATTTATACTTCTGTATGTTCTTGTCTGAGTTTCAGGAAGTATTTAAGTGAACAAAGACTTGATCTGATAAGTTAACAATGTGTGTATAATGGAGTTGTCTGGAAATATCTGTCACATACTGTTGTTGCCAAAGTCATGTTCATTAGCAGAAGCTTTTCAAGCAGTGGTATGTATTGATTAATAACAGGATTAGATGGATCACCAGCCACTGTGACATGCTAATGGCAGACACTTTTTTGCCCTCTTCAGAGTTACAAATTAAGCAAAAATTCATATAGATATAGATATAGCTAAAGTAAACATTCACAAAGACAAATGAAAGTCTCCTTTTTTTTTTTTTTTAAGTCCCTTTCTTATTTAGGATTTAAAACCTTTAGTTGTTCAGATGTCTTCATAATGTGTAGTAGTAAATAGGTGCTGGGACTGAGCTTCACAACAGCCAAGACTCTAAATCACGGGTGTGTGGGGTGAGAGAGAGGAGAGAAGATAAGTTACACATGAAAATCAGTCAGTAAGGAAAACCGAAAGAAGACTTTAGACCGCTCCCTTTTTCAAACTGCACCCGTTAGCTTGTGTGAATCCTCAGATCTATATAGAGCTGTATCTATATATTCTGGAGCTCTCTTCCAGGTTTATTCAGTCTTTTCCCTTACCATGCTGCTGGAGGTATGAGACAGTGATGCCATTCTATATATTTAATTACTGTACCAATTACAGTAGAGTGTGTGGCTGAAACTCTGAGAAATAGTAGACTCAGATTCAAAGTTCTTGCCAGTCTTTCTGACATTCCCATCAGCATTATCTCATCTCCTACAATAGCGTTTTTAGGAGGCTGGTAGATTCTCCACATCTTGCTACAAATCAAACAAGCATTTTTCTGAAATCATATTTCACGTGACATACAGTATTTGACTCTCTGTCGATGAGCTTAATAGATGAGCCTTAACCTGTAATATTCAGACTATGTAATAGTCAGCTCTGGTCTTGAAATGTGTTGCTGAGAACATATGATTTCTAGGTCAACTGCTAATTCTCAGCGCATCAATGGCTGACAATTTTGCTGCCTTTGTTTTGTTCTCTCACTGTGCATGTTGTGTTGCTATGTGTCTTTTACGTTATTTTCTTAGTCATGGAATTCAGCATTTCACAGAAGTGATAGAACTGTTTCTGAGATTTACTATATGCCTAGACTCCTTTTCACATATTGATAACTTGTCTGGCATAATTGTGATGGAAGAAGATTGTTTTTTCAACCTTTGCTTTCTTTTCAGTGTTTATTGATTTATTTTTTTTTTTTAACCTACATAACAGTAAGAGCTACAAACTAGTAAATAGGAAGCATAATTCCTTGAGCTTACTGGGTGTTAATTGTAGACCTACTAGGCTACTTACTGGTATTGTATGTACATATTATGAGCATGCTATCTTTACCACTTCATTACTGAGCGAGTACATGTGAATGCTGGCCAACTGCCTGGTTTTAATGTTCTGTGTATACTGAAATTAAAGAAGGGCACGGGTATTATATGAAGTCAGTTGGAAGATCAGGAGCATACTGGAAAGTTGACATGCTTGTTCTAGCAATGGTTTTACTATGCTGAGTAGAGATGAGTCCCAGGTTCACTGGTGGTAAAGAGTATTTCATCCTTGCTGGGAAGGATTGCAGACACAGTAGAGACAACCATAAATGCTATCGGTATGTCTGGTGCAAATTTTAATCCTGTGATAGGAATGATGGAAAGAGATAGGGCTGCAGTAAACAATGTATTGGAGATTTGGGGAATTTTATATGCTATAACACACCAGTTTTCTGTTGGCTAGTGTTATGAACATGCTAGACAAAAGTGCACATGAGAATAAAGATGGTGCCTAAAGTGTCTGTGACCTCTTTCCTTTCTCTTACACATGCTTTACAACCCAAATGTAGTAGACTATTTCTCTAGCAACAAAAGAAACCTTTTAAAAAAATCACTTTGTAGAAATTCTGTGATCCTCTCTCTATATTTATATCTTAGAGATTTCACTTTCATACGAAATCTCAAGCTAGCTGTCCACCCACACTGCTGGGGAGTGATGTGTGTCAAATGCAGCATCTCCAAGCTGCAGAAGGAACTGCTATCTTTGTAAGCATCTCAGCAAGACATGCTCCTGATAGGATAGTTCCCTTTCCCTCACTAGTCTGCACTGGTTTTCCCACCCCGTCTGTTTCTTTTCATTTTTTATTTTCTCAAGGTTTTCCCATCTTCTCTCCCTAACCTATGCACGCTTTTTCCAGATGTGTGACAAATACTGCCTTTTAAGAACAGAGTGCTGAAAACAAAAACATTCCAGAGGCTAATTTGTCTCAGAACATTGATGCCTTTGTTCTTGCAGATACCAGATGAGTTCAGAAGCTCAGGGGAAGCCTTTCCTTACAGCCTTCCTGGTAATCCGAGTCAAAACTCTGGGTACACAGCATGAATAGGAAATCTGCTTCCTCTGGCACTGGATGGGGCAGAAAGATCTCTGCAGCTGAGCTGTTAGTCCTTATGATGTTTCAGTGGGTGGTGTTTCAGATTCTCTGATTTTACAATTTGGGAGAGCCATTCTGTAATAATTATAAGCATCCAACTGAATACTTCCTTTCAAAGTGCAATGGTTACAGTGACAGATTGCAGATTTGAAAATAGAATAGGGTCCCCTGGTCTGGTCTCTATTCTCTAGCGAGATGCCCCATCTATTAAAAACACTGGTAGAAACCATACAGGCAGGAAGAGATCATGACACAGTGTTATGGAGCTACAAGAGTTTCTAACAAGCTTATTTTACCTAATAATGAAGTAGATTGTGGGGAAATGAGGGCACTGGGATGAAAGTATGAGCTAGATTTAGGCAGTAGCCTGAAGTTGTCTGTGACAGCTGGTGTACCTAAACTCCAACAAGATAAGGCTGGAAGGCCAGGGAAGCCTTAGAATCAGGAAAAGATAAAGCTTCCAGGAAAAACTATCGTGTGTTGGGAGTTTCCCTGAAACTCCAAATAGTCTTAAGAAATTGTAGTCTCCTGTCAAACCTGATAATCTTAAATTATATATATATTCACTATCTGTGGAGACTCTCCTTAAAGATGTTTTAGTTGACTTTAAGTTTCAGGATGTTGATTTTCTTTGAAACTTAATCTGAGCACTTTTTAAAATTCAGACAACGGGTATGTTTTCAGGTTATTTCTTGGAGCTTTGTAGGAAAAAAAAAGTGAAATGGCTCTTGCCTTTGGTAATTGATACTAACCTCTCTCAGGACGTATCTGATGGCATAAGCCAAGCACAGCAGAACTGCAGAAAAAAAGATGTTCATAATCTTGAACATGTTGAAAAGATGCATGTTGTAGTAATGCCTCATAACAGTCAAAAACAAGGTCTCTTCCAGTCTCTGGCATTATTCAGTAAAATAGACACTTAGCACTACTTGAATGATGCAAAAAAAATACTTGGGTAATTTAGTTCACAAGTGAAACTTACTGAGTACACTTTTTCTTACATGCGATGCACTCTGTTAGAGACACAATTTGAAATCAGACATCAACAGAACATCTTCCTTCTTATTACAGATGGGCTTTTCTGTAAGGTCTTGGGTCTCAGTTTGGGAGGTATTTGTTTATTTGGAGATAACAGGACAAATGCAAATTCACTTTCCCTGATCATTCATGTGATCAAGAAATGCCTTGATCACAGCTCTGAGACTGATAGAGAGGCAGCGAATCCTGTGGTATAGGATGAAATCTACGCAAAATTCATGGAATAGTTTTTCCACAGGCTTTTTTCAGGTAGGTTACTAGCCATTCCTAATACAAGTTGAAAATGATTACAGATTCTTACTGTATCAGTGGTCTGTATGTCACACACAGAATGATAATTTGTTCATTTTCTTATTTTTTATTCACTTAGTGTATTTTCATATAGTTTAATCCGATTTCATATGCACATTTCTTTGATCATACACAAAAGCATTGCTTTTATCCCTTTTGGACACTAGAACTTGATTCTTAGACCTTTGTTAGAGCTTTTTGGAGACCTGTCTGTATTTTTCATGCATGAAAGGCCACAGCAGTTTCAGTAGTTTGACAGAAAATATGAGTGACATTTGATTAGATTAGATTAAGCTACTCAGGTTGCTGTCCGGTCACTTATAAGCACTGTTTCATTCCTTGTCTGCAGATGAAAGAGAGATTTATATACTGTATATCATCAGATCAATAAGCATTAAAGGCAGTCAGTTAAAGAAAACAGTGACAAAGATTTTGTTTAATCAGTTCACTAAGGACTACAAATGAAATTATGGCAGTTTGTGGTTTCAGTGCTGTAAATTATCCACTCTGTTATTGATTCTTAAGCATAAATGAAAGGATAATCTAACGTCATTAGGGGATCACTGGCAGGAATTAAACATCCTTCTCCATAAGACTGATTTTTCTGGCTTTTTTCATTTGAGAAATTTTCAGTAGTGACTGTTCTTTGAAAATACTGTGGAGATGCTCAAAGATAGAAGGCATCATTTATGGATGTTCTCATTCCTAGTCATGTTTGCCATGTCCTGCATAATTGTCATGTCCATGCCTAATTTAAACTGAATTCTTTCTGATTTAACTGTTCCATTCACTCTCTTTCATAGGACTGCGGTTTAATTTCTTGGCTTAATATTTTTAGTGACATTTCTCTGGTGAGGTTGCTTTTTTACCATTTTTTTCAAAATGAAGAAAAATTTTTCTTTTTGTGAAGTCCTGTAATACCACAAGAATGGTGTAAAACTAAACATTCATACATAAGATATCTACTTTTGTAGAGTTATGGTTGATCAGGACAAGAAAGATCAGGTGTTGGGAAGAATCCAGCAAAGCTCTAGAATGTCATGAGGGCAAAACGAGATGGTGAAAATGTCACCTAGATGTTCCTTAGATTTCCTCCTCAGATGAATTTGCATCTGATAAGTAAGCAAGATGCTGATTTCTCCAAACTAGTTGTCAGAGAGCTTTATATTCTTCATAAAGTTTGTGGTCGTTAAGCCTTTCTGTTTGCATTCCTCTGTAGGCTGGGAGGAGGAAACTTGACTGTGATTCAGAGTGATGGGTGGACCACATAAACAACACTGCTGCTGCCCGACTGCTTTGCTGAACAGCTACCATCCCCATATTGGGGACAGTGTATGCCCCAATTTGTATATGGAAATGCCTCTTTGTAAACTGCAAAGCTGTCCCAGGTCTTTCAATATTAAAACCACAAACCAACAATCTTAATTTAAATTAGCTGCTAATTTGTTAGGCTGCTCCCTCTTTATGCATAGTTTTGCATTTTTCTTTTCTATCTTTAATCTCCTCAGAGCGTAGATTCTTTGGGATCCAGGACTGTGAGACTCCGTGTTTGCCTCCGATGCCGTCTCTCTTTGCTTGATATAATTTCATTCATTATAAACAGGGTTGGACTTGTTTAGTAATTTAATAGGATATGTCCAGAGATACATCAACAGGTAATAGTTTTTCTTCTGGGAAAGAAGTCAACAGAGTTATCTCCTGACAGGTTTTCAACCAGCCTGGCAGGTTTCTTGCAGTGCATGCTTGGCTTTTGAGAGCCCACATCTTGCCTCCTCATCCCGTCTGGTGTGCAGATGTCTGGAAGCTGGTGTCGCTGCGCTGATTCAGCCAGCTGGGCATCAGGGAGTGTCTGTGTGGCTGCACAGAGCGGGAATCTGGCTCCACAGCTGCTCAGATTAGATGAGCAGAAGGACAAGATTAGGAAGGTAGACTCTGGGCATGTGCATCAAACATCCTGTCACAGCTGATTGGATTATTTTCATTTTTCTGATGTAGCAGCTGCAGAAGGGAAAATCATATTCCTGTGAAAGTGCATTCTTTTCTACCTCACCTAGCCTTGTGTCCAGTGTCCTCTCAGATTTGCTTTGTTTACCTAATGAATATGCTTATTGGACATTATTTTTAGATTGACTCCTTGGATGCAAAATTGAAGATGATGATGCATTTTTCTTACTTTAACTGTAGTAATGAATGTGTTTTATCAGTAAGGATGATTGATATTAAATCTTGTCTGTGCCATTAACCTGTGCCCTCGCATAGCATTTATCCCAAACTAGAAAATCAGGCTTCTTCAGTACTTCATTTTAGAATGGGAAGATAAAACACCCTATCTAATATAAAAAAAAAAAATACTGCTGGTGTGTTAACAAATATTTCAGATCTTGAGCCAAAACTCCAGCTGGAAGTATCTGAGAACTAACTTCTGTGATTTCTAAAAATTTTGTGGCATTTTTTTGGCAAGAATAGAAGTGATAATAGAATTGAGGGATCCATAGCCAGATTGCTCCTGGTAAGGGGGGGAGATGATTTGGTTTTTATTTCGTTGCTGCTGTTGCGAATCTGCTGACATCCCTGAAATCCTATGGGGTGTTTTGAATTTTAGAGGGCTACAATTAAGATTAAAAGCTGGTTTGTTACTACGCCATAGTCCTAAAGGTTTTCCTGAGGCCGGAAAGGCCTAAGGGATGTTTCATCCAGCTGTGCCATTACACCATGGGAGGTGGCGTGGTTGGGTGATGAGCACTTCTGTAGCCACTTGCCACTCCTCACAGTGGTTTGGCATAAAGGTGGGTGGAAACTGCTCTCATCAGGATACTTTGGCTGATGAAAGGAATGCTCAATTTGATGGGTCTCTAAGATGATATTTATCTCTTGTGGTACCCAAGACTGGGTCTTGAATAAATGCCTAGATCCCAGATTAGAGTTTTCTTGGTTCGGTTTGTTGGAAACGCCTTGTCATTGTCATGTCCTCTCTTTTAATCCTTTATTACTTTTTCGTCAATCACTAAATCAAGTCAAGCAATTCTCAGTTATCAGTCTCAGGAGAACTGATGGATTTAATTTTTGAACTCATCAGAAAGGTAGCAGTTGTCCAGTTTTTCACTGCAAAATACTGATTTTTCACTGAAAATAGAACTTTGGAGAGTGCCTGAAATAATTTTTAAAATAAAAGTTTTAACAGGTAAGATTAATCTAGATGGGAATAATCAATCTACAAATAAAAGATCTAAAAAGATAGGAGCATGTTCAAGATCTGTAGGGAAAAAAATAGGTAATTAATATGAATCACAAACTAAGTCAATGGCATTCATGCTGTTGCTAGAAGAAGCAAACACCACCTCCAGGAAAGGAGCAGAGCTGTAACTTGGAAGGAACAATATGGTTGTTTAGAGGAATGTGATGTACGGACTAGGCTTTCGGATACAACTGCAGCTGAGCTCATTGCTTGAGCGATCTGACTGAGTTAAAGACAGTAGAAGAGACCTATGAGATTAAAGAAATGACCATTAAAATATGAATGAGAGTGCTAGCTGATACAGAAAATAAAAAAAAATTTTTTTTTTTTTGTTAAAACCAAAAGTGGGAGGTTGCAATACTCTGCTATAAATGGCAAATAAAGCAGTAAGTAATGGGTTTTGGTGGTGCAAAAAAAAATTCTTCCTGAAGTCTCTTTCAGTCTTGTATACGTTAATATAGTACTGTAAATATTACAAATTAGATCAAATACAGCTAAAAATAGGGTTTTCATTCAGATTAATTGTGAGAAGTTGAGGTAGTCTCACCAAAAAGAAAAAAAGACAAAAAAAATTCTCAGTGCTGCTAAAACAGCAGCATGGGAATCTCCTGGGGAATGGAAACTACGTGGTCAGGGAGCTTTGAAAGGTAATATTTTAAGTACAGAGGTGAATGTCTTTGTGGGAAGAAACAAGGAAAAAAAAAAAAAAAAAAAAAAAAAAAAAAAAAAAAAAAAAAAAAAAAAAAAAAAAGGCACGAGTGTCTGAAGCTGATAGGAAGAGAGAGAAGGTTTTTGATTTGGGCTCCAGCTCAATAAAGTTTGGGGCTGTCATGAAGCTCTTTTGTTTGGTTCATTCTGTTCTCATTAAAACAAAAAACAAGGAAGCAAATAAGCTTTATTTAAGAGGAGAAATCCACAATAAAAGTTTAGTTCTTTGGACACGATCCTGATTAATTTATATCTTGCACTTCTTTGCTATTTCACAAAGTATTCTGACCAATAAGGGAATAAAATTTGACTATTAAATTAAGAGTGAGAAACTATTTTAATTCTGATTTGAGATATGAAAAAAATGCTTTTCTCTGTATTTGTTTTCATTTATTGTGTTTTTATTTAATGAGCATACTAAAATTAACTAATGATGGCACAGAACTACTATGTTTACTAAGAATTCTCATGTGTCATTCCTAGGTATAGGAATGATAATGTCTGAGTCTTCCTGGAGAGCTTTATTTCATGTAAATATCATGGACTTGTAGCACTTGATATGAATTTTACATCACTTCAAGCCACTCAAAAGAAAATAATATTTATTTTGAATAGGAAGGATGAACTGAGAAAATGCAGATCATAGCTAAAAATACACCAAACAAACATGCCTAATCTCTTGGGCTTGATTCACCTTTCAGATTTCAGATCTCTCTAAAGATGAAATCCAGGATTTTTTATTTTGCTTTAGAGAAGTGTCAGTGGTCAAACTAATCCTAAATTTATTTTGCTCTTCCTTGGCTTCAATTTCTACTTCAGAATTATATATAAAGCATAACATAGTTTCCTGTAGAAATTACAGTAGATAGGTTATGCCACATGTTTGGAGAAAAACAGTCGTGTATGCACTCCTAAACATGAGTAATCAAATGTCGTGCTTCAGGGCATTGCTTAATTACCTTATCAGAAAGAAAGCCTTTGTGCCTTAATTTCATGAAAAGCACTGTATAACTATGATTTTTTTTGTTTCGTCTTTCTGTAATGTGTTTTTCGTATAGTGGAAAAATGGTTTAGAAAGCCTGTGTTTATGGACAGATGAAATTTATTCAATATAAATGGGAAGAAAATGTGATCATCAGCAAATAACTGCCAGGTCACTGGCAATCTTAAACACAGAGGAATAACTTTGAGGTATTCCTAAAGACATCAAAATAATCTGTAAAGCTAAAGTTAGGGAAGGGTCTGTGGTGTTATTTCCAGTCAAGGTAGTACTTATTTCACAGGGGCCACATAATCACACCAATATACTCCAAACCAAAAGCAGCTAAAAATCCCTAGGAAATACATAAATACCACATTAAAAGGAAAATGTTTCCTACTTGGAATTCATAACTGAGAGCAGAATGTTGGCCTACAGGATATAGGCTGAGAAGTTGTAGGTGAGAAAATCACAAATGGTTAAGTTATCACTTTTTAGAATATCCCATTTGTCAGTGTAAGCGTGTCACACATGTTTAGAATTATAACATCCTTTTTATGATGACTATAAAATGATTTTGGTTATGATGCCAAATTAATATTTCATGTAATATTAATAACCTCCCTTTGTATAAAATTAGCACTAAACTAGCAAGCCTGCAAAAGATCGCATAATACTGAATTATTATTATTATGACTTTTTATAACCATTTACTTCACATTGCATTTTTTGTAGCACACGTTAGGAATGATCATGACCTATCTCTTTGCCTGAGTTGCCAGAATGAGTTCCATAAATTTTTTGAAGGGATATAAGAATTGCCTTAGTGGGACTATCAATCCTAGAACAATGTCTTCTGCTATGGATAATGGTGCAAATTGGAAAATTAATGTGCTTGCTCCCACTCTGGCTTTCACAACCCACCTGACTCCAGTAACTTTATTAGGGCAAGAAATTTTGTCCTGCCTCCTCTTAGCTCTATGGAATATACTTATGGACAAGCCTTATGGTTTTGTCCTCGCAGGTATCTATGGAAGCTTTTCTTACAGATCAATAAATATCTAATCCTTTCCAAGAATGCACTTGAACATGCTCCTCGGTAATACTGTGTGACAGTGAATTTCACTGGTTAATTATATATTGTACTCATTATGTTGTCTGTGGTTTAGGCTTGTTTAATTTTTAATGACTGAAATTTGGTCAGAAATGACTTTGTGAAGCAAATATGTTTTGTGGTAACTCACCAACGAGGAAAACAAAATAGAAATTATTACAAACAAATGCAGCAGCAATTACTTTTCAAATATTCTGCCATGCAAGGAGCCCAAGACCGAGTGAAGGTTCGGGAAAAGATCATCTTAAGTCTGGACAAAGATTACTGACAGAACCAAGGACAGTTCTGGTCCTGGTTGTGACAGAGCTTAAAACTCTGTCTTACTGAATATTGGATAGAGAATTTCACCTTTCACAATCACATGAAAAATCATATACTTTAGATGTTCTTCTCCAAATTTCACTAGTCTCCTCTCATTAAAACAAAACAAAACCAAAACTCTGGTATGTGTTCCTATCCTGAGCAGCTCTACTGTCATTCCAGCATTACAGTTTGATGTCTTCGCTAAGTAGATTCTTCCAGTTGGTAAATTCTGACCCCTTGGTAGGACTTTGTTATTTGTTGTCATACTTTGTCAGTTGACAAACTTTATTATGGAGCAGGTCAAAACCTGGTGGTCCAGTGAGTTGGGGCTTCTTCCTCAGGAATGTGATGGTATTTAATGGTGCAAATCCAAACCTTGGATACTTCTTGAAGGACTAGCTTGACTGAGTTCTTGTTTCAGTGCCCAGAGAATTCCGAGTTGGGTTCTGCTCATGTCTTCACCACTATTAGCATAACTGGATTTCTGGGGGCTCTACCTTCTCCTGCCTCGTTACATGGCTTCAAATCAAGAGCAAAAAAAGGGCTATGCTGCTTTCCATGCACTTGGCCCTAAGAAAAGTGACTAAAGTGTGAGCGGAACAGGTTATTGAAATTATTTTACTCCTTTTGTAGATAAATCCACTGGATAGTTTTGGAAAGAGACCTGAGGACAAGGAAGAAAGAATTACATTGGATGATATGGACAAAATGTATGAGAAAACTAAGTAATTCAGGTTCTAAATTGGAAGCTTTGTTTTATCTCGTTAACTGTTCAAGTTCCATCTTGGATTTAGGAATTGGTCGATCATCCCTAAAATCCTCTGAATAGAAGATACTTTTTTAGCTTTAGTACTCTTGCAGTCTCTTCACTGATTTTAATAGCTACAGATTTTGCTAAAATTTTTCTCTTTAACTTGCTGTAAGAAAGTGACTCTATGGCTAATAAGTTTCATAGATTTTTAGGTCCAACAACTGTCTAAGTGTCAAAGAAATATGATCAAAAGTGATCCTAGTAATTAATACTTGACTAGAAATTATCTTGAAGAATAGTTGGCCTCCTGCCAAGATACAATAAGCAGATAAATATATATTTATTTTTGCTTCGGATGACTATTTCTAATTTTCAGCCAGTAACTTCTGCTGTCCTCTGACTATAACCTTTAGTATTTTCTTCTCTTCTATGTACTTTCTTCCACATCTTTTATCAACCATAGATCTGTTTGTTGTATTCTAGTATCCATCTTACCAGTTCCTTATTCAAGTAAAAATTTTCTTCCCTCTTCCTTACCACTCCTCTGCCTGTACTTTCCAGGATTCCATCAGCTCTTTTTCCTGCAGCATTATGCTGGTTTTTAAGTACCTCATGCACATCTCTTACATGCCTGGACAGCTAGGTGAAAAGCAGAAGAAACATGTTGTAATGAATAGAGTCATGTACAGGACTTGAGTAGATTGGGGCCCAAAATTTCACTGGGCATTTTTTGAATGTTCCTGTAATATAAATAATGCTTAGTAAGTCTTAGCTGGCTCCCAAATCTACAGTCTTGCAAAAATGAACAATTTCTGACCGGTTGTTTTCCATTTGGAGAATCCCTGCTGTATTTTTTAATGATTTTATACATATAAAATTGTAATTGCTTTGGCTTTATCTCTCTCTAAACATCAACCATTTAGCCTCTGTTTCCAGTCCCAGTTTGAGACTTCAATTAGGTATTAAAGTTACGGCCCACTTTTCTTGGATCTTTTTCTTATTATTTTTTGACAAAAAAGGGAGAGGATTCAGCCTTGCAATTATGCTCATTACTATTAAACAATTGATAAGCACAAACTACATTACAGACATTTCCCTGGAGCTAAAAGTATTTCAGCAGGCATGCACAAGTGTCTGAGATCCAGGTGTCTGTCTGCATCCTTCAAAGCGATTCAAAGAAACAGGCTGACTAACCGGTAGGTGTAGCTTAGTCACAGAATCCCACGTAGTAATCATAACTCCAGACTATTATTCCCCTGTCTATTTTCATTAGTGCTATGAACTCCCCTGCATAGTAAGATTTAAAGGCTAACTATATCTGGTAGAGAATTTTCAAAAGAAATCAGACATTCTTTTCACTGAAATACATAGAAGAGCCAAAGTTGAAGGAATGGTAATACTGTGATCTTTTTTAATTTTTTTAATACAATGTAAAATATTTAAATATAATTCAGAAAGGTGCCTTATTTTTGCATCTGGAACTCACTGCCTTCTTTAGCATTAAGTATCTTGCTTGATTTCTTTCCCTTCCTCACAACAAATTCTTAGAGATATTACACCAGAATGGTCTTGGTGAAATTTCTCTTTCCTGTTAAAAAAAAAAAAAAAAAAAAAAAAAAAAAAAAAAAAAAAAAAAAATTGAGGGCCATGTCTCAAAGAATAAAAATCAAGGATAAGATAAAGAGTTAGTCTTGAGGAGAAACCAAACCTACCATCATTCTTCCCACGGGTATGTGTTCCTGAACTTTATTTCATTAATTCATTGGATTATTTTGTTCTCTGTATGAGAGATCTAATGTCAGACTTGGCAGGTGAGTAAACACAATGGATCTGAAGATAGTGCAATTTTGAAGAAAAAAAAAAAATAATTAAAGGTAACATTAAATAGAAGCAGTCCAATAGGCTTCTGAGAACATGAAGTAACTGGCAAGAAAAGAATCAAATAGGCCTTGGCTCTCAGAAAATATGAAATAGCCTAAAACTGTTATGATATTAGATTAGATACATAGCCCTGGTTGGCACATGCTTGATAGGATTTATATGCAGAGAAGACTGGGAAACACAAATCCCCATAACTATGCCAATTTTGAAACAATTTTGTATATTCTCCATTTCAATAGATATTAGAGAATCAGAGATTTTTAACAGACAAAGCCAATGTGCATTGAAAATATCTTGAACACATTTAAAACTCTAAAAAGTCTCCAAATGTAATTTAGCCAAGAAGTTACAATGCTGAGTTGCTAATGACCGTACTTACATAATGATGTGCAGCTCTTGAAGCTTGGAGAGTTCCTAGTCGGGAACTGAAAACTAATAATAGGCTACAGAATAGACCATGGCATTTTTATTGGGTTTGGGATACTTTGCTTGTAGATAGCCTCATGAAGTCCAGTCCGAGCCCTTTATAACAGACTGCCATATCTTGGAATAGCGTTTAAGTGCTACTGTGTATGAAATTATTTGCTGCCTTTCAATTATTATCCAGTGAATGGACAATACTATTGTCACAACTAATGATTATTTTTTAGATCCAGCAATTTAGGAAAGCAAGAATGAATGGAACTTCCTGGCTTATTAATTCCAATCCCACATTTCTGTAGACTCTCTGTATCTTAATATTGATTCAATACTTCAACAAATTCCTTATGAAAACTGCTTTTTCTTTGGTTCCCATTAAAGAGAAGAAGAGCTGGGCAGTGCAAACCAGATGAGGATGAATTTTGACCATGAGAAATCTTCTAGTCACATTATAAAAGCATTTGTGGTATTTATACCAATTTCTTTATCAGCATTTTCTGTTGTTGTTGAATAACTAGAACTAGAGGAAACGGCCACAAATTGAGGCACCAAAAGTTCCACAGGAACTTAAGAAAGAATTTCTTAACAGTGAGGGTGACAGAGCACTGGAACAGGCTGCCCAGAGAGGTGGTGGAGTCTCCTTCTCTGGAGATCTTGAAAACCCGCCTGGACATCACCCTGTGCCACATGCTCTAGGGGACCCTGCGTGTGCAGGGGGG